>VXBR01004193.1:219264-236954 GCA_013400215.1 Cisticola juncidis | reverse complement strand
GGATCCATCCCCCTGCTCCGGCCGGGATCCATCCCCCTGCTCCGGCCGGGATCCATCCCCCTGCTCCGGCTGCTCCAGGCAGGATCCATCCCGGCTGCTCCGGGCCGGATCCATCCCGCTCGCTCCGGCTGCTCCGGGCCGGATCCATCCCGCGGTACCGGGCGCCCGCCCGACACCCGGAGGATGCTCCTTCGGGATGGGCATGGCCAGACCTCCCCTCCTTTGCTCCTCTCTGCCCTCCACACCCCTACTGGGTAAGGAGGTTTTTAGCTCTGAGAGATGATTTCGGAACGAGCTCCAGCGGGAAGCTCCTGGGTTCATCCTTTGTGCCAAGCTCTTCTTTGTGCACGGCAGAGTCAGGGCCATTTTCACTGCATTTTTATAGGTGAGCGAGCAGTGATAATGCAGGGAATCAGTGGCTGTAAGTGACATTCTGTCCCAAAAGTGGCGTGGCAGCAGGAGCAGGGCAGTGGGTGTCCCCCTGTGCTGGCACTGAACCCTCAAGGGCTGTGTCCAGTTCTGGGACCCTCAATCCAGCAAGGACATGGAGGGGCTGGAGTGTGCTCAGTCTGGAGCCCCAGGAGGGGCTGAAGGAGCTGAAAAGGGGCTCAGCCTGGAGAAAAGGAGGCTCAGGGGGGACCTTGTGGCTCTGCACAGCTCCTGACAGGAGGGGACAGCCGGGGGGATTTGGGATCTGTTCCAGGAACGGGGACAGGAGGAGAGGGAACGGCCTCAGGCTGGGCCAGGGGAGGCTCAGGGTGGGCAGCAGCAGGAATTTCCCCATGGAAAGGGCCAGGGGAGGCTCAGGGTGGACAGCAGCAGGAATTTCCCCATGGAAAGGGAGCTCAGGCCTTGGCACTGCCCAGGGAGGTTTGGAGTGCCCATCCCTGGAGTGTCCCAGGAAGGGCTGGAGGTGGCACTGGGTGCTCTGGGCTGGGGACAGGGTGGGGACGGGGCACAGGCTGGGCTTGATGACACCAGAGTTCTTTTGCAACATTAATGATTCGATGCTTATACCTTTCTTTTGTTATAAGGAGAAGACCAAACCACAATCAAACAAAATTGCTTGGGGAAATAAAAATCCTGCCCATTTTCCTCTGTATATTAGACAGACCAATATGATTGAAAAGTGATTATAAAGTGGAACATTTTGTTCAACAATGAGCACTGCAGTCGTGGCACAACCTGTGAAAGCACAGCAGAGCTGTAAACAGGTCTTAAATACTAGTACAAAATATAAGAAGTGAGCTGACTTCAGGGAAAACACTCTTGAAAGGGTTTGCAGCAACTGAGGCCAGAGCCTGCTTCCCACAGCCACTGAAATGTGGCTTTGCAAGGGACAGACAAGCAGGCCCAAGGACGAGAGCAGGGCAGCATCACCAGCTGGAGATATACAGGAGGTCAGCAGGTCCAGTGGCCATAGCTGTGGTCAGCCACGCTCCAGAGACCCAGAGAAATCCAAATGAAGCCCAAAGGTGCAAAGCTTTGCACAACAGCCCCACAGCCCCAGGGCTGAGCTTGCAGGAGCAGCTCAGGACCTGCCAGCACAGGTGGGTGCCCAGATGGAGCCACTCAGGGAAGTCAGAGCCTGCTGAGGTCTGGCAAACCTCGATTTAAACCCAGAGTTACAATCCCCAGTGGATTTAGATGAATCAAATTAGGTCCTAAAGTTATAAATGAAGATTTACAATGACAGTGCGAAATGAAAAGCCGCTAAGAAATATATTCTGTTCTCAAGATGACACAGTGAAGGGCAGAAATAAAGCAGCCAAGGCCATTAAAAGCAAGATGGGACCTGGAACAATTGGACAGGGCTGAGGAGAGCATGATCCTTTCCTCGACATGATGCAATCAGCAGCCTCCAGCAGGTCTAGAATGGAAACAGCATGAAGTGAAGAGGGGGGAGGAATGAAAATAAAGCCATCTTTCATGGATCACATGGTCCCATCAGGAAATATGGAAACCTCTGACTTGTCTGGCTCTCTGTCTCTCCCTCCCTACGGGTCTTGTGCAGAAAGCACAGCCTGTGTGCCCAGGAGGTGATGAAATCCCTAATGCTGTATGGCACATGGGGAATTTGGGGGATTGCAAAACAGGATGTTTCTTGGAGGAAATACAGTCTCAGCAAGCAAAAGGTTCAAGTACGGTACATCTCACAATGATGTAAGAGCTCGATTATGCATCTCCCTTAAAGCCCAGCTTAGGATTTCAGTTCTAGTAGAACTAATGGGCAACACCTGCTGCGACGAAAACAATTTCCGTCCCTGAACTCGAGCAGAAGTGTTTATCTTTTGAGTCAGAAAATGTTCCTCTAATGTCTGAACAAGACTCCAGGGACGGGAACATATGCCCAGAACTGACGTTTCTGCGCATTAGATCGCTTATAAAAATGGGAATGAGAAAAACCTGGTATCATCAGATGTCTCGTCCAATAAAGTCATTAAATGGAAAGTACAGGAAGGTTCCTCTAACGTTTCCTCTCCCTGCCACTGTAGTCCCAGTTGCTCTTTGGAGAGCAGGAACAGAGGCTACTGAAAAATCTTGCTGGGGTAAATCGTGAGTTCAAAATTCAGGGCTTTTCCAGACCTGTCCCTGGCAAAATTATCATTGGCTTCAGTGGAAACTTTACCCAAATATGGGCCTCAGGACTTGGGCCTCTTGCTTTTAGTTACTAATTTTATTATTAAAGGTTAAACAGAGCTGTTGACAGTACAAACTATTTTCTTACGTAAGCAGCGAAAGGGAGAGTGTCAGATATACAAGATAAAACAATACTGCCAAGTCAAGGCAATATAGGTAATGGGTGAATGTCCTTTCACAGAACATCCTGCTCCGAATCCCGAGGATCACGCTTTTCCTCAAGCAAAACTCCCACTCAAATCCACTGGAGCTCAGTGCGATAAGGAGGCAGGGTCAAGAAAGGACTTGGGGTTCAGCCATGGTTCCTGCAAGGGGTTTTAGGGAGTGTAGCTGTTGAAAACACAGAGATTCTACTTTTATGTAATATTCATTAAATATTATAATGCAAATTAAATGCTTAATCCACGCTGTTATACACAAACAACCCTTAACAACAAAGCTCTGGGTGACAGGAATGTCAGAGAGGACATGTTGGCCTTTCCTCCCTTAGATTTTCCTGCAACGTTCTTTATCTAAGGCTTGGACCCAAACCAGGGACTTGTTTTTAATTCTTGACTGAAAATAATAACAGCAAATTATGTGGCACTTCAGAATAATAACCATCCAGTCAAAGGCAAAATGTTCTCCATTCAGTCAAACAACCCTTCACTGGTCTGGTGATTAAGTGACAATCCAAAATTTAACTCCCTGGAAAATCTACTGTTGTTGTAATGCAATTGTACTGTCAGGGCCACGGATAGTTGTGTCTTTAATAACAATGCAACAGACACTGAGAGAAATTCCTGTGGTCGTCTGTGCTCCTCAGATACAGTTATCATCCCATAGATCATCAGCTGCACAATAGGCAAGGGTGTCACAAAGTTTTTTACACAGTTAACACATTAACACATCACACAAACGCAGGACTTGAGCCAGTTCTCACCAAAGCCAGTGGAAAACTCCAGCAGAGCCGTGCTGGGCACAGGGATGGTGTCACAGGATTGTCAATCACGTAGCAAACAAGACAATCCCAGCAGCTTTCTGACATCAGCGTCTGCCTCCACTGCAGGCTTTGGCAGAGCCTCAGGAAGGACTGGCTCTCTGTCTCCTGCTCTTTTAAACAGCCTGAGAATCACAGGAGTTTGTTGTTTTGGCATAGGGCACTCAGAAGGACACTGTCGAGCTTCACAGAACAGAATCTGAATAACTTTTGTCTTTTCTTCATAAGTTTCATGTATTTTTAAGCATGATTTTATTTTTACCCTGGTACTTTACTCAACTTTTTAAAATAAAGCAGCAAGAAGCCTTTGCTCTACATCAACCCCACAACCCCAAATCCCAGGTCAGCTCTGACTGCGCTGTTGAAGTGTGGTCAGATCAGCCAGTGTATCTAACCACAGAATGTATTTTCTGAGCAAATGTTTAGTAAAACTCCCATCATTTTGCTGAGTAAGAGTTCCCTGGGATTGATCTGCTCAGGGAAGGAACATCACGGATGAAAACATACTGTTCCTTTAGTCACAACACCAACAGCAATAAACATTATCTCTCCTGGAGAATGAAGCTTAAAACAACAAAATCCTTGTGCAAATGGTGCACAGAAATACCAGAACTCCCAGCTTAAAATAAAAAGCTAACAAGTAACAAGAGAGAGGGAAATATTTGATATTAATCCTTAGGGCACTGATTCCTGCTGGGTTGAAGATCCAAATGAATGAGTGGCCAAGAGAACCTGATCCTGGAAATAAGCTCACAGAAAGAAAAGCAGGAGTCTGAATCCAAGATAACTTTCCATTTTTGTACAACCCGGGCTATAAGAGCAGAGACAAACCCATACACTTTCCTATTCAAATGGAAAAATACCAGCCCAAGGCTGGAGAGGCAGAGACAGAACACAAAATAGGTGTCGTAGAGAACTGAATGAAGCCATTCTCTCCCTTCCTCTTTATTCCTCCCCGTGGCACACAGAAAGATAGAGACTTCCACAGATACTGAAGGGTTTGATCTGCAACCTTGGGAGAAGCTTAGATTGGTGTAATAATAAAGGTACACGGACATTAAGCAGAAAAAATCATTAACTTATGTTCCTATGGTTGTAAGAGTGTGCCTTAAATGAGTGGGAAGCTGTACTGGGTAAAATAGCCAAGAGTTTTAGGGTGTAGTGGTGTGATTTTATGAATTTAGAGGTCTAGGTGTTATAATAGAAGTTTATATGTGTAGATGAGATGTAAAACTATTGGGTAAAAGTAGACACATGGCGACGAAATTAAGCAAAGGTGATGGGTTAGAAAAACAAAATAAACCCTGTGGCAACTTTCCATTGGATCAGAATGTTAAATATTGCTTTGTAACAAAGAAACCGGGTTCACTGCTTTTCGCCATGGCTGGCTTCTTACTCCTCTGAAAATCCGCGACCTCTGAAGCTGAGTAACAAAGGGTCCAATAACCCCGGTGGTTACCCCCCTTCATTTCGAGGCGTCGGCGATACCTCCCCAGCCCTGACCCCTCCGAACCCGCTGCTCTCCGCGGTTCCAGGGCTCGGCACACACGCGGGGGCCGCGGGGCCGGGCTGCCCCGGAGCATCCCCGCTCCGCATCCCCGCTCCGCNGCGCCAGAGCCGGGCCGGCTCCCGGCGGGGCCGGGGCACGTCCTGCCCCGCTCGGCCGGGCTGGAGAGGCTGTCCGAGCAGCGGGAATGCGCTCTCCTCGGCAGATGGTGGCTGTGCTGCATCTGCTCCTGGCAGGGCTCTGCAACTGGGACCGGTGCAGCTCTCAGCAGCACTTCAGGGGTCTGCTGTGAGGAAAAGCTGACAGGGTGGGGATTGTTCAGCCTGAAAAGAAAAGCTTTGGGAGCCCCCAGGAAAGATGGAGGGACAGGACAAGAGGGAATGGCTCCAAACTGACCAAAAGTAGGGTTAGATTGAATACGGGGAAGAAATCCCTCCCTGTGAGGGTGGGCAGGCCCTGGCACAGGGTGCCCAGAGCAGCTGTGGCTGCCCCTGGATCCCTGGCAGTGCCCAAGGCCAGGTTGGCATAGCCTGGGACAGTGGAAGGTGTCCCTGCCATGGCAGGGGTGGCACTGGATGAGCTTTAAGGTCCCTTCCAACCCAAGCCATTCTGTGGTTCAGAGTTGCCCTGGGATTACAAACACAGCCTGTGCAAGCACTGCCCAGAGGAGGCTGCCACTCTCCTGTCCCAGAGCCTTCAAAGGAAAATGGTTGAAAACATGATGAGCAGGTAAATGGCTACCCTGGGGCGATGATCCATCAAAATCAGCGGAATAACACCAGCATTCATTATCAAACTTTGCCCAACATAACACACTTAACCCCAAATTTTAAGTCACTACAAAAATACTCACTTTAAATAAAGTGGAAATGTGTTGTAAGCAAATTCTATTTATTTCACTACAAAGAATACAATCTATTTTTTTTAGCTGCAGTTCATAGAAGACTGCCTCGTTTACATGGGAAACTGGGGAATGAGCATTCCCTGCAATGAGTCTGCAGAGGGAAAGAAATGACTTCTCAGAAAGGGCCAAGTTCAGGATTTCAGCCTGCACTTTAAGCAGGGGCTAAGAGTAAAGTCCTGCCTGCTGGAATTGTGAAATCTCTGTAAGCAAGTTTATAAGCAAGTATTAGCACAGCTGGCAAAGGCTTTCAGCTAGGAAAAAGTTATTCCACTGGTGAAGACGTGCAGGAGGGAGCAGATGAACTGCAGTCTGAAAAAGCACAGCAGATGGGGGCTGTGTGGACTGAAGGCCTGTCGAGAAGCCACTGCAATATTCATGAAGGGCTTTAGGTCTTTAGACCAAAATGCCCTAGCAATAGCTATTAGTAAAAATTATTTTCTTCTATTTTTTTTTCCTGTTGCCTGCACAGACTGGAGTTTTGTAGACAGCCACAATGAAAACTGCTGGAAATGCCAGACAGTGGGAGGAGATGGACCTGGCACAAAATGTGCAGTGAGGAGACTGCTTTGGGATGTCCTGATGGAGCACTTCAGCCCAGCAATGGATTTGGGAAGCAGCTTGCACTGAACAGAATGCAAAAGTCATAATAGGAAAAGATGCCTGTTCATACCAGGGCTCCACTAAAAAAAGTTTTGTGAAAAGTCAGGTCACAAACAACTGACCAAAGGAACTCCAAAATCTACATTGACGAAGAAAAGGAAGGTAGGGAAGGAACATAAGTCAGCCAGATTCCCCCAGGGAAGCAGAAAGAGGGGTCTTGTTAAAGCACCAGCTGTTAGCTCCCATCTGTGTGCAATTTCCACTCCTACCCTCTCTGCAGGATAAAGCCCTTCCAAAAAGGATTCTCAGTGAGCTGCCTGAAAACTGGAGGAGGCCCAAGAGCAGCCTTGTGGTGGGTGTCCCACAGCTCAGAGAAGACCTTGTGCTTCCCACAGGGGTTTGAGGCCAAATGCCACCTCCAGGCAAAGGTCACCAGTGACAGGATTGCCCAAGTGTGGGGAAACCACACGGGGGAAACCAGAAGTTGCTGAAGCAGCAGAGTCCCCATCCCCAGCTGTCCCCAAGACCCAGGCAAAACCCAAGCCACCGAGCTGCCATCAAAGGTAGGACAGTGACAGCCTGGAAACCACACTGCTGAGCAGAAATAACTCTGCCCCACGGAAAACGTGCACGGCTCGAGTACATGGAACTGCAAGAACTAAATGAACTGTAATTATCAGCCTCAGCAGGAGAAATCCAGCTCTCAGTCGAGTTCATGTCTGTATAATAATAAATCACACAGATATGTCAATAAAATGATCACTGTCTGCAGGGCTGTGGGGCTCTGAGTGACCTGTCACTGCAGCTACCTGCTGGTTTACCATGGACTGTAGTTAAATTAACTGAGAAAGAAGCTGGTTTAGAGGGGGTTCATCTCTCTGTTCACTGGGCTAAGTTTTCTCCTGGACATTTCCAGTGGGTGGGAATAAGAACAATTGCTGGCTCTGGGGGCAACTCAGGGTTTCCTCACCGTCCCTCCAGGGTGACAGAGATTAATTGCTCCTCATGTGGACTTGGAGTGAAATTGTGGTGAATCCTGTTCACAAAACCCATTCATGATCCTCCAGGTGTTTGTGCCATTTATACAGACTGGTGGGAATCAGCTGCTCCTGCTGGACCAGTTCATGCCGGTCCAAAGACCATATTCTGCAGAAAAATGACATAATCAGGGAGAGTCTGGTGGAAAGTCACGTCACAGGGACAGAGGTTGGTGTACCTGGTGCCACAGGAGAAGAGGCTGGCTCTGAAGCAGCTCAGTGAGGTAAAGGCTGGCAGATGCAGCAGCAGAAAGAAGAGAAAGGTGTACTGTGGCTCTCATGAAAGGCCAGTCCCTTCTCCAGAACTGAGGAATTTGGGAGGCAGCCCTCATCCCAAATGAGGCTGCACTAAAAGCAGAGCGACCCCTCCCGAAGCTCTGTCATCATCGCACTGGTCAGACGGCGAGGAAAGAGAAATCCTTATCCTGGAGCACAGCCAGAGCCAACTCTGAGCTGCCTGGGCTGCCCTCAGCAGACCCAACTGCAGCAGCACGAGGTGCCAAGAGACTTTTGGGCACAAGGATTGTCTGCTGAAGCCTTCATTCACAAATAAATCCACTTTTACCCCGGAGCTGACACTTGGGATAGGACACCAAGGAAAATATGTTCATAGTTTAGATATGGGGCCATCAGACTAGAACAGCACCCAAATATCAAAATAAAACAATGATAACCTGCTCTACTGAACGTCATTCAAAGCCATAAATGTTCATGAGATACGTCAGAGAATGACACAGAGTCTAATCCAAGATTTGAGAAATGAAAACATCCTCACTTGGGTTATGTTGTTTCTGCCCTTAAAACCCAGACTGAACTTTTGGTAGGAGAATAATAGACTCCAAATCATTTTAATGAGACAAGAGATGAAATTTGCAGGGACTAGACATCAATTTGAGAGAAATCATATCCTCCTGGCAGGAGATTTAATCATCTGATTATTTCGGGAGACGCATTTTGGCATAGGAGCTATTTGTAGGCGCCAAAAAATTCTACAGGTTTGTTCAAAACTTCACAGAAGAGGCACAGAACTATCATGTCAGCCAATTAATAGAGACTTTTGACTGGAAAAAAAGAACATTCAATCAAAATTGCCTAAAACAATCTTTTCTCATGTATCTGAATTCAAAGTACTTCACAACCAAGCTGATCTCAAATCACCAGCCCATATCCTGCTCTCTTCTTTTAGGTCTTTATGGCTGCTCTGGGGTGATGATCCACCAAGGTCAGCTGAGTGACACCAGCACCTATTATCAAACTTTGCCCAACCTAATACACTTATCTCCAAAATGCAAATCACTACAAAAATACTCACTTTGAATAAGGTGGAAATGTGTTGTGAGAAACTTTTTTTTTCACTGCAAAGAACACAATCTACTTTATTTTTTTTAGCTGCAGTTCATGGAAGACTGCAGAATATTAGCCTGACTTGTTCTTGTGACTCACTGTCACGGAGCCACTTTGAACCTCTCCTGAGTGCTCTTCAGCCAGCTGAGGACATCTGTGCTGAGCTCTGCTTTCCAGGCACACGGGGAGGAATGTGGATGGACACAGACGTGTATCCACACATCTCTGAGGGTTCTCTGGGTCAGGAGGGCTCTGGAAAACAAATCCTACCCAGCAATGAGGACATTGAACAGCCTGTTTTTTAGCAAATACAAGCCCAAAGATTTGCTTGGTGCATTGAGCCCACCAGAGATGTTCATTGAAAGAGAGGCAAACGCCCAGGGAACTCCATAACCCTCCTAGACAGATGTAAAAAAAAAGAGAATTTGGAAATACCCCAGTGTGTTCCAGCAGCCTATAATGGGAGACTGGCTGTGGAAGAAGAATTGCTGGTATGATCTCAGGACCCAAGCCACTGTAGTCAGCCAGTCTGCCCACAACGATGGGGCAGCCAAGACAATACCAGCTCTATGCTCACTGATAATCCAGGCCCAAACACAAACTGCATCCCCCTGACTGAGCACGCCATAGGAGCAGGCAGGAGGACATGGAAACCTCAGGAGCATGGCAGGCTACCTGCTCTCCTAGGTTCAACAGCAGGGAAATTTCTTTTGCTGCCTGCAAAAGCTCCTAATGGGGTCAGCTGAAATGATGGATGTAAACAGCTCCTCCAGCCACAGGCAGTGCCGGATATTCCTACAAGTACTAAGCTCCTGTGGGTATTACACAACTGCCTCTATTCAGGAGGCTAAAAAGGAGTTCAGTCCTGCTTGTATATGCTGGAATCATTACATACAGTGTTCCCATAAATCACATAAATGAGTATTACTGTGCCACTGGTTGGGACAGCTGCTGTTATTATTGAAAACCCTCCTGGCAACCCAAGCCCGGTGCCATTCAAGCTGAGGTTGGCCTCGGTGCAGTTTGTGCTGGGCTCAGGTCTGTGCCCTGCAAAGCTTCCCCAAAAGGTTTTGGCAGAGTTGAGGCTGCTGTGCCCATTCCCCATCACCCAAGGGTGACACACGGAGCCCTGTCACCAGCCACCCACCACAGGGAGCTCTGTCCCCCTGCAGGCTGCTCTGAGCCCTTGGAGCAGGGTCTGCCCCATGTCTGGGCTGTTTTCCACTTGGGGTGACACAGGGCACTGGGGACAGCCACCAGCCTTTCTGCTGGGGACACTACAGACACAGAGGAACCCCAGCAGGAGCTCTCAGGACACCCAGCAAAGCTGCTGGGGACAGCAAACACAGAGGCACAGGCAGCTGTTAACTGCAGCCAGAGTGCCACCAGTTATCACAAGAGACACTTGACTAAACACAGGGGCTGCAAAAGGCAGAGAGGAGTCCCAGGAGGCAGCAGAAGGCCACAGACACCCTGGCTGTGGTCTTGTTCTGCACATTCCGCCCTCAAGTCAGCTCTGTCTGAACCTCTCACCCACACACTAATTTATTCCTGTGGGTTTTCATGAAATAGGAATTCTGAAACAAGATGTACAGAAAGTTTAGTACATGGTGTTAAAGCTAGCATCCATCACATTAGCTCTCCCTCGCCAATGAATTTGTTCTGCTTGTTATTATCGTCTGTCTATATTCATAAACAATACCCTTATGATTTTTTTTCCATGCCTATTTATTTCCTTAGTCACTGACTTGGTTTCCCAAGGCTATCAGAAAATTACATATAAATATTTATATAAACAGATCTCTATTTTGAAACGGTCCCCAGCTACTTCTGAATGCAATATGACATCAACCCAAAATCAAGGCATGCTTGGCACATGGAACCCACTACTGGCTATGAAAATGTGTGTAGCTGAAATAGCCCCAGGAGAGGACCCACCAAACTCATATCCAGAATATATTTCAGTAAATATGGGCAAAACTCTTGGGGAGATGGGAGAACAATTTCATGAGGGGCCATTGATGCCCCAGATGTGCAGTTAGAGCTGTACTGCAGCACCACAGCTTGTTAAGGGGGTGAAAGGATTGAGCTGCACTCCTGGACACATTTCCAGATTAAAACCTGATTACACCAGGACAGAGAGGACAGTGAGTTTTATCTCTGAGGGTTTTTCGTGCAGAAAACAGCATCCAGCAGTTCTTCCATTTTGGGTTATAAAGTAACTTGGAATGAGGAGAAAAAAACCCTTCTGAAATAATCCCTTTGCAGACTTTAGAAACTGCCATGGATGGTGCCATGCGGATGAGCCCAGCTATAATCCAAGCTTTGCTTTCTGCTGACTGGCTGAGCTCTGGTGGTTTATGATGTCAGAGGAACCCCTCAAAAGAATTATAGCCTTTTAGTCAGCCCTGAACCACGTATTATTATGAATACTAAACTGGTTCAAGCACTCTTTTGGTCTTGCTCTAACATTAGACAAAGTCTCAGGCAATTACCTATCTCTTCAAGGAATGTGTTTTCCTTGGCGTGGGACCCTGCTGGAAGCAGGAGGGAACATTTGTGGACACAACTTCCCCAGAGCCAGCACGGGGCAAGGTACAAACACCAGGACAGGGCTCCCATCACCACAGCCCCACAAAATAAAAGGTTCCCACCACAAGCAAATCTCAACTGTTTATTGTAAAATCAGGTTAAATAAACAGAGATAGGGGGGATGCAGGCGAGAGGCACATCGTGGTGGTAAAGCTACTGCAAGTTACATCGTGGTGGATAAAAATCACATTAATTTGAAAACAGATGCCAGAATTAGCCCTGCAGAAAGAGGAGCTCAGGCAGGTTCCTGCATCCAGGTGGCCCCAGTAAGTTCCATGACAGCAGCAGGACCTTCATTTGTATTTTAAAAGTTGCCTCTTCCAGTATTGGTAGCTGGGGCAGGACCACAGCTCTGTGACTGTGCTCACTACGCTCAATCCCCTGGTTTTTCTAAGCCTGGCTTGTAACTGAGATTTGGAGAATCTTTTTAGTCTCAACTATTGACAATTAACTATTTACTTAAAAGCATGGGGTGTTTTTAGTGTGAATTTCAACTCACAGTACTCATTATTCCACAGGAAGAATAAAAACCTATAAATTGCATCGTATAGGCCATGGATGCAATAACCCTAAACCATCATGGTCAAGAGGCTGTGCTGTGTGTCAGAGCATCTGCCCAGATCCCTCAGGAGTGAAAAGAAAGGTCCTGCCAGCCCACAGTAACTCTTGGACCTATGGGTTAATGATTTCTGATCCAAATGAGGAGTCCCAAAGCAGTGGGAAGACCAGCTATACAGAAAAAGTGAAATGTGGTTATGGAAGGCTGTGAGAGCCCAAGATCAGACTGCAGAGATGATTTTCTCTCTCTCTGCTCTTACCAGCCCTGCAGGATTGCACTGAATCTCTTGGGCTCACCATAAAAAACAAAAACAGAGCCTTAATTTCATCACCAGCCTTTGGCTTCTGCAGGGCCATTCCCAGGAGCAGCAGATGCTCTGTGGATCCCAGGTCAGCTGGGCTGAGAGCAGCCAGGGCAGCTCCAGAGCAGTGCATTGTTTGGAGTCTGATTGTGGAATCTCTGCTCTGTGCAGGCTGTGGGCGGTGACTCGGGTGCTATAATTACCACTCTAATTACATTGGCACATTTCCTTCTTGGCGAGCCCCATGGAATTACAGTCCCGTTACCTGACCTGGGTTTCTGATAGTCCTACCACAATGGGCTGGAGCACTTTGCTTTTGGTCTGGCCACAAGCTGGTAGGCTTAGTGCGAGTTGGAAGGCCAGGAATGCCAAGGTAGTTTTGGTTTTTTTTCCAGAGCAAAAGAAGTGTTGTTCGCTTTGACTGCAAGTATTACTTGTGGCTCCTTCACGAGGTGAGGAGGAGGAGGAGGAATGGAGGAAGCAGAACACTGGGAGGGTCTGGCACTTCAGAGGAGAAGGGACTAGCAAATCTTGCCCATCTTTAACTTCTGCCTTATGTAACTGCATCATAAACACACAAAACCTGGGTGTGTCTGATAAATATGTCAGCTGGGACACTTGATGAAATTATTTGCACTGGGCTTTGGCATGAATGTCACAGTGGTAATTCTCATCTCTCCTGTAGGTACTGCTTCAGGATTTGGTGTGTTTAAGAACTCAAAGCCATCCTGTGCTGCAGGTGGAACCCAGATCACCTCTGGGTTTGATGCTGCCCATAACTGAGCCCATGTTAACCTTGAATCACATAAAACAAAGAGGATGCTCTATGTACCATGTGGTCTTCAGGTGGGGGACCCAGGAAATGCTTTTTTGCTCTCTTCTTTCCCAAAATCAAACAGGGTTTCTGCAGAAGAGCTGTGAGGAGTTTGCATGCTCCTCCAAGCTGGATCCCACACTGCAGCCCTGGGCTGGAGCTGTGTCCCAGCAGGCCGTGGTCTGGATGAAACCAGAGACTCCACTGCAAATCCTTTGCAGATCCTTCTTTCCTTTATAGCACTCAGGGGGATTCGGTTTTGGTGACTGTGCTGAACAATTCCCTGAATCAAAGCTGCTTCTTGAAACTCTCTTTTTTTTTCTGATGGGTTTTTCTCCCTGCTGACTCGGAGCCGACCTGGGAGTGGGGGTGTTACAGGATGTTCAGCACTCCCCTGTGTCAGGCTGCAGCTGCCTGAGGCAGCCACTTCACTCGAGGAAATTATTTGAGGTTTCCTGAGAGCCTCTTGACAGTAGGTAAAGATTGTTTCAGCTTGTGGGAGTGCCAGCTAGAAGCCTCCATAACCTGAATGACATGCAGTGCCATAAAAACTCCTGCTAAAACTCACCCTGTCCCTGCAAGATGCTGATCCTGAGGTCAGGGTCTGTCATTTCAACCATCCCTGAGCAGCCCATCTGGAGAAGAACCAAGCTGGAGATGGCCTACAAGTATCTCCTAACAGGAGACCCTTCCACAGATTATTTTAGCTAAGAATGTAATTCTCCACATCTTGCAGATCTCTTCCCTGTTCTCTCGGGGCAGAAAAAAAAATATATACTACTGTGAGAAAAAGGGAGAAATGGATGATTTTTGGCCAAAGCTCTTCTGTGGTGACTAAGCAGACTGCAGTCTGATATGTCTCAATCTGAACAGCCCCATTTTGATGACTCTGTCACACATAATTACCAACAGGACTTCCAGATTTTCTTTAGCTCGTGCAGTAGTCCCAGAAATCCTGACTGTTGGGCATTATCTGCCTTATTTGAGTTGTAATCACATCACGTTTTTGTCTATATCCACCAGTAATAGAAAACATGCATATCTTCAGTTTGACTTTAAGAATAAAGTAAATACATACTTCTGGCAAATTGTTTGGAATTATAGTTTAACAGCATCTGGTTCAGATATTCTGTAGTAAATTGTTGGCACAGGCATTGCCACATTTTTTTATTATTATTATTATTTGAACCAAAATGTTCTCAGAAACATGTGTTTTTTGTCCAACTTCCATGTAATCCATTTTATGACGGCCACAAAGCTGACGAAGTTTGAAACTTAAACTACCTGGGCAGAAGGGATTGTTTCTGGACACTCATTACACAGCTGATTAACTGAGGAATAAGCAATCCTGGCATGTAACCCGGCGTGTCAGTTGTTTTGGCTTTTTGTCTCAAGGAGTTGTCTTTCTTGAAATACCTCCCCAGGTACAATGTGTACATTCCACCCTGTTTTGCTCACAAATTACATACCTGGCTTTTATGTCAAGTCCAATAGAGCAGCACCAGGTTTCCTTATTCCACATTAAAAGTAACCAATTACTTGAGTAAATAACCTGTTTTAAAAATATCTCAGAGTGGTTTCCTGCTGCTCTAAATACTGAAATATTTGGCAGCATTTCTGACTCCTATAAATCTTTCCAATAGTTCATATTTTATCAAAGAAGCCACATCAGCTTTAAACCTGGTGCATAACTCATTGAGAACATTTCTCAAATACAGGATTTTTACACAAGCAGGAAGAGAATGTCTGTATCATTTTTAATGTAATTAGCTTTGGCTTTTCATGCATTTCATTTTCTGTGACTTTATTGTCAACTTCTGCTCGTTCCTCATAAAAACTAGTTACCAGAAATTCAAAAATCAATGATGAGAGGGGAAAAGTGGCTTAAAATACAACCCTTTGAAGCCTCCCAACAGACCCACATTTACTGAGCCTAGCAGGTTCTCCAGTGTCGAATCCCGTTTCAGTCACTGTCAGCAGCTTTATTCGCACCATCCGAGAACCAACTTGTGGGAATTAAATCAACATGTTCCCCGAGCAGGTCCCACACCAGGAGGACCAAGTCCAAGAGGCAGCTTCCTCCCATCTCCTGACCACTTTCCCAGCAGGGCTTTGCAGCTCTGGGCTGGCCTCATAATGATGTGTCATTTGCAAGTCAGCACCTTGCACTAAGCCCCGAGGTGGGAAAATTACCCAGGAGAAGAGGCAACACTAAATTCCCCTGCCTTGCTTATTTTCTCGAGTCTGATGAAATCCCACCGCGCTGCTGGGGCTGCACAGCACAGCTCACTGTAACTCTGCTGTGAAATGTGTTTAGTCACAGATAGAAAGCCCAGGATCCAGACCTTGGCACACCTTCCCACAGCATCCTCTTCCCTTTTGAAGTCATCGGCCTCTCCGGCCCTCAGAACTGGGTGTGCTCGCTCTCTCCCTGTGTGCTGGAGCCTCTTGCACAGCATTCCTCAGCCTTCACCTGCCTGCAACGGCCTTGCAGGGAGGGACACAGCCCTCTTAATAGTCATGAGGGCAGCTCATCTCCCCAAAGACGCCAAACAATTAAATGCTTCCCATTTCAAGGCAGTTGCAAAATGCTCGTGCCACTGCTTGATCATACGAAGCCTTAATCGAATTATGAAACGCTCTTAAAGAGAAAAGCCTGTGTATGTTAACTAAAGGGAGCTCAGAGAGTGTTCCTGAAAGCCACCAGTTTCCAGAACTTCTGGAAGGAGGTATGGTCCTCTCCAAAGTGTTACTGCTCAAATATGCCCTCAAACACCATCCTGCAGTCAGGGTCCCGTGTCCACACAAGCTCCCAGTGCTGGAGCAAAGCTTTAGGCTCAGTGCTTTTGGGATTCAGGCATCCCAAGAGTCCTGGAAACCAGCCCCTAAACCACTGGAACTGGTATCTATTCCATAAAATTACCTGGCAGTCGATCACGCTGCCAGGGAGCGAGTTCCACCACGCCAGGTTTGCTGGAGCGTGACCTCCCTCACAGCCCTCACCTCTGCAGGGCAGCCACAGCTCCCTGACCCCCTCAGGAAGGCCTGGATGGCACCAGGTCCTCGAATCCCAGCACACCCCAAGGAGTGACCCAGAGAAAGAGAGAGAAAAGCAGGAAAAATCCCGCAGCTCTGGGTGCCACCCGCTGCCCAGCTCCGCACACCGAGCAGGAGGGGATGGGAAATGCTCCATGTGCTGACAGCCACCAGGTTCCTCCCCAAAGTGACACGAGGAGGGGCTGTTTTAGGCACGGTTTTGGTAAGGAAAAGACGTTCAGATAACCTTGATTGGAGCGATTAATACAATATGTGCTGAAAAGGAGGAGCTGCGCACTGCGGCAGCCAGGGCTGTGGGGTTTGAGGGACATGCTCGGAGAAATTGGGAGACCTGGCTGGAGAAACAAGCCAGAGGGAGGAACATGGGGTCTGGAGGATGGAGACTGCACAGAATTCAAAAGTCAAAAGGGTAAAACACGGCTAAAAATTATAACTTTAAAAAGAGGCAGAAAGGTTGATGAGGAATGGCTGCAGGACTGAAAGCAGCAGGGAAACAGCATTATGAGAAAGCATCCTTTGCGAGGTACCCGGAAAAAAATATATTTTATATAAATATAATATAAACTCGCTGGTTAGGAGCAGTGCATTGGCTGTTACCTCCTGCAACAGAGAAAAACTGCCATCCCTTAAATTCTCCTGCCCGAGTTCAACTCGCTCAGCCCCTGGTCTTTGAACACTCGAGCTAAGTCAGACCTAGCAAAGGCAATTAAATAGCAAAACTCTTCAGCAGTATAAATAGTAAGAGAACAAGGACAAAAGAAGGGCCAGGCACTCCGGGTGAGGTACAAATGAAGAAGAAAAGCCTATTCCTTTAATAGCCCTGCTGTCAGAAAGGGCAGAGCCCATCCCAGGGGCACGGGGGCTTTGCAGACATCCGCACTGGCACAGCCAGCTCCTCAGAGGAAAGCTGCAAGTTGCAGTTCCGAAGGCAGCAGCATGTTGATAAAAGGGAATTTCCACACGAGCTTGGCACCACCGTTAAGAATTTCAACCTTAAAAAAAAAAAAAAAAAGAAGAAGAAGAAGAAGAAAAAAAAACGTTGCGATGTCAAACCCTCCGGAAGGATAAAGAAAAAATTAAATATAACTTCGCACGGCTCAGCCCCAGCACACAAACCCCGTGGGCCTGAGACAAACCCAGGGAAGGCCGGGGCTGCCCGGGGGCTGCTCGGGGGTATCAGGACGTGCCTGCCGCTGCGTAGCCGTGGAGCCATGGTCCTGCGGCGCGGTGTCACGTCCCGCCGAGGAGACCCTTGCTCGGGGAGGTGTGAGTGGATTTCCTCAAGTGCATTTTGACAGCTGTGAGGAAGCGGGCGGCAGCAGCAGCTGGAGACATTCCTGCCCGCGGCCCCCGCCC
>VXBR01004193.1:196036-209561 GCA_013400215.1 Cisticola juncidis | reverse complement strand
CTGCATTCCAAGGAACCTTTTTTTTTTTTTTTTTTTTTTTTTTTTTTTTTTTTTTTTTTTTGGAGCAGCAGGAACAATCCAACCACGGGAAATATTTTGAGATAGGGATATAGGTGACTCTCCAAGATTAGTCGATTCAAAATGAGTTTAAGCAGTTGGTAGAGCAGACACTGATCATAATCTGTTGGTTCCCCCATCTTTCCATCTTAAGTTAATGAGAAGAGATTTAGGCTCATCCACAGCCACCAGAGCTGCTGGATGGGGGCCCAGGAGGGTGCACCCCCACCCCACACAGCCACAACTTCTGACCCCGGGCAGCTTTCCACTTGTGCTGTGGATGGTTCCTGCCGTGGAAGATTTTTAAGCACGTCCTTCTGGGCCTGCAAGCAGCTGAGCAGTTGTGTCAATAGACAACATCAATATTGACCCACAAAACTTGTGACCACAACTATTTTAAAATTGCTGCACTCAGTGACCTGTGGCTGAGCAGCCCAAGTGCCTGTGCTTGAGCTGCTGGTGCTGTGGGGACTCTCAGGGGTGGGTGGGAAGCACAGAGGGAATTGAGCCAGGGCATGTTTAGAGGCCTTGCTTGGATGGGAAAAGGTGGATACTGAAAGCTCTGTAGGGAAATGAAGACATAAAAGTTGGTGTGGGAAGAAGAAGTGCCACCAAAGTGGATTCCATTTGTCTGAGCTCTGTTCAGGCAGATCCGGGCTCCAGATAGAATCTTGCCTGTGATGGAGATCAGCACTCAGTGCTCCATTGATGATGAGGAAAGCCAGAGAATCTCTAGCTGAGTATTTGTTGTGTTCACAGAGGTGAGGAAATGCCTCCCTCTAGCAGACTGGAGGCTGCTGAGTGCTCTGTAGCTGCCATTCACCCAGGGCAGAGCCTGTTTGGTGAAGCTGATGGCTCTGGACAAGGAGCAAGTGTCCTTTGCCTTGTGTCCCGAGTAATAAAGATGGGAGGGTATGGAAAGAGATCGAAGCAGAAAGTGTGAGACAGTTCTTCTGCTTGCCAAGCAAGACCTCATCTGTTCCTCTGGTGAACATTCCAGTTCTCCCAGAGTATCTCCAGGAGGAGAGCGAGCAGGATCAATGCAGAGAGGCTTTGACAGGATGCCACCGTGCATTTCCTGCAGCAAAGCAGCTGATTAGAATATGGAATTGTCCGTAATTAATGTTCTGCTGAGTCAGGGGTTGCCAGGGGCTCACACCAGCGGCTTTGCTGTGCCCAAGGAGGGTGAGGCAGGTCCTTCACTGGTTCCCTGGGATGCCTTTTGACTTTCCTCTCCCTGCTCCCTTTCCTGCAGGCCTTACGTGGACCTAGTGAACATCCTGCTCACCTGCGGCGAGGAGGTGAAGAAGGCGATCACGAGGAGCGTGCAGGCCCAGTGTGAACAGAACTGGGGCAGCCTCTGCTCCATCCTGAGCTTCTGCACCTCGGCCGTGCACGGGGACGCCGCCCTGGGCGCCGACAGGAAGGTGGGGGAAGGCGGCAGGGCCAGCGCTGGCCGCGGGGACATGGTGGCCCACGCCGACCCCGAGCACAGGGAGAGCTCGCGGGCAGCCAAGGGAGAGAGGGGTACCAAGGGCCACTCCAACGCCCGGGCCAAAGCTGGGGGCCACAGTGCCAAAGGGGCCCACGGGAGCCTGGACCGGGCAGAGGAACTGTCCGACTTCCCCGACATCCGGAGGTGAAAAGAGGCGCCGGCTCCCCCTTCCCCCCCGCCCTCCTCCTCCTCCGTTGAGTTCCATCCTCCCCGTCTATGGACATTCCAAAGCATTTCCCATTCAGAGGTCAAGCACAGGGCATTGCAAGACACACCTATGGACCTCGGCATCAGTGTGTACAGAGTAGCAAAGGGAGAGCAGTGGCAATGGGTTATCGGTCAAACGCGGCGCTCGGGGGGCGACGCATCTCCAGCTAAATTCTTTTCCCCGTTTTTTATGGAACGGACATCATCTGAAATTTAGGATCTTGTTTGGGGGTTGTTGGGTTTGGGGTTTGGTTTTGGGTTTTTGGGGTTTTTTGTTTTGTTTTTTTGGGTGGTTTTTTTTTTCCTTTGGTCTCCTTGGCAGGGGAGAAGGTTCCAAGCGGGCTCTGCCAGGCTGCGTGTGGCTGCTTGTGGCTTAGCACCTCCAAAGGTTTAGGGCACAGCCTCACAGCAGATGGCAGAACTCCAGGGGGATTTGGTTTCTGCCTGTGGCTGGGAACGCCAGAGTTCAGGGCTCTCTCTGTGTGAAGCTCTCTAAGGAAGGAGCTGCCCCGTCTCTGGCACAGGGACCGTGTGGTCTGGAGCTCCACCACTTTCTCTGAAGTAACTTCTGAGCCATTGTTCCCACCTGGGTGACACTGCCTGGTTTTAAGCGCCCCTGTTAGTGTTTAACAACTGCAGAACTTGACACTTGCTGATCACAGAACCATACCCAGTCACTTCAAAGGCAGGTAATCAGCTTCCAGACAAGGCAGTGTGACTGTTAAGACTTGCACAGGGTGGAGGACCCCCAAAAGTGTTCTCATGGACCTCTGCAAACCCTGTGCATATTCTCTGCTTCCATCCGCCCCCTCAGTGATACAGGTCTTCCACCCTTACAGCCCAAGCCTCAAGGGGCAAGTGTGGGCTCAGACAGCAAAAGACCCTATAAATCCCCTATATTTAGTTCTTATCAGGGCTGTATGGAAGGCCCTTTGCAGCCTGCCTCTCCTTAGCAGTGTGGTGTGGTTTGCTGGGATGTGGAGCCCCACTCTAACCTGCCTATAGCTTGGTTTATCCAAATGCCAAAGACAAGGAGAGGGGATTGACTTGGGTTTGTTAATTCTTGTGCAGGTAATGACGACCAGTCTCCACAGAACGAGTTAGTAAAGGTGAAGAGTGTCAAGAGCTTATTGTCTTTAAGCAGTTTCAAGTGTGAGTGAGGTGTTTGGCCATATCTCTCCTACCCCCTATGCAATTGTTCTTCTCAGGTTGCAGCTCTGCAATCCTATATTCCCAGATATTGTACTGGAAGTGGAGGCTGCAGCACCCACAGGGACAGGAGGGTGAGCTCTCAGCTTCCTCTAGAGAAAAAAAAGGGAGTTTTTCTTAGAAAGTGGGAATCACACCGGGGATTGGAGCTTTCTCATTTAGAAAGTTTGGGAGGAAAGCTGTGGGGGCAGGAAGGCAGTTCAGCAGAGACAGAACGTACCCAGTGAACTAAGGTACGGCTTGCTGCATGGTGGGAAGGAGCTGCATAAACAGGAGAGGAGGGTGTTGGAACTTGGCTACAATTTCCAACTCGGATTTCAGTTCCTGCTAAGTGAGCACGGCTCCTAATAGCTACATTCAGGGTTTAACGCAGGGATCCACCCGCAGAGCTTGGAGGCACTGCTTTAAACAGCAACCTCGTAGGAGGCAGGAGGGGACAGCTGAGTTGAAAAGGTGTCCCTGTGATCACCAGGTCTTTGCTTGAAGACGTGGCCTTGATCCCACCCGGTTTTAGCGAAGTTCTGTGATGAAATTTTCATTTAGTTTCAGTGGGAAGAGCTGGGATCAGGCCAGGTGCTGGAGCAGCAGAGACCGTGGTGATGGTGCAGCCAGAGTGGCTCTGCCCCGTGGGGCTGGGGACATCTCAGCCCCCCTGGGGCACCCAGGCTGTCCCCCAGAGCAGCCTGGTTTGGCCATGGCTCTCCTGGCCACCTCCTCTGCTCCAAAAACCTGCTGGTGGTACCCTAAGAAGGTTTCTGGCCTGTGCCTCCGTGGGTTCCCTGCAAGTGTCCTCTCCCTCTTGGTGGCACAGAACCACCACGAAGAACAAGCTCAAACCAAAAAGACAATCCAAGCATTTTAGCACAAAAAATAAAAAATAAAATAAAAAAAAAGAAGCGAACACAAACCAGAAACAACAACTTGCTACCAATGTTCTTGCATTGAACTAAAATGAGATCCCTCTGTCGTTAGAGGTCTTGATTCATCGATGGGAACCAAACAGAGATCTACATCTTTGAATGTCTCAGTCAACATATCACCTCAGCATGCATACAGTTTTATTTGTATTCATTGGTTCTGTGGGGAAAATTGTGTATTCCCCTTGTTTAGTCAATGAAAATTGGGGAAAGGGGGGGACAAGCTGTGGGTGGGAGGGATTTTTGTATCAGGCATCATTTTTTTTTTTCCTCTGCGTGTGAAGATTTTATGTGTTCATCTACTGATTCCACATATGCTATTATTGTAAATATTTAACATTTCTATTTATTATAGTGTCCCCATTTAAAAAAAAAAGAACACTGCTGGCTATGATAATTTAAACGTATGTCATGACCTGTGTTGTATATATTCATGCCACTAGTATGGTTTTTTTTATGTTTAAAGCTGCGTAAATATAGTTTTATACAGTTCCATAATGTTATTGACAGCATAAATCATTTATTTATTGTTAAACCTTTCTTTCATATCTAACAGATAGGGTGCGTTTTACCTGAGATTATTTTATTGTGACATCTACATAGCCTTAATTCTTTATAAAAAAAAGAGAAAAAAAAAGGTCCATTTAGATACTGTATGATGCTTTAATTAATATTCCTTATGAACTTGCTGTTCATGAAGGAGGTTTAGCTTAAAAGCCAAGGTATGAATGTTTCCTTTATGCTTTGCATCTGGAATGAGCCTTGTTCTGGAATGAAAATACTGCGAGAGAAGCAAAACGCCTACAGGAGAAAAGATAGCAGTAAACCCTGGAAAATGCTGTCCTAAGTTACAGTGCTGAACTAAAAGGAGAATAAATAAAAGAAAACAAATAAATAAAGACAAACTGTCCTTAATTCCAAATCTCTGGGAGAAAAACATGCTGGTTTTATCTCGTGTAGAGTTTGCAGCCAAATAAGCTTGTAAATAAAGAAAATGCATATGGCTTTAGACAAAGCTCTGTACCTTTCACACACTATTATTTTCCTTAAACACTAATAAATGTTTTGAATAAGTCTGTGGCTGGGTTTCGTTTAGCTGGAATTTCGGCTGCTGTGAGATAAGGGGGTAGGAAAAGCCCTCTGAAGCTGAGCCAGCAGCTGCAGCCAGGGGGGCAGAGGTGATTTGGCTGCTGTCCCCACAGCCAGGCAGTGGCAGAGGGACACGGGGACAGACCTGGGGACAGACCTTGTCCCTCGTGTGCCATTCCCCAGGAGAGGGAGACCTCGCTGCCTGCAGCTCTGGGACCTGGGAGCTTGGTTTGAGGCAGGAAGGGAGATGCACAATCAACTGGAGGGTGAAAAAAATAACCAGGGAGCAGAAGCTCCTGCCCTTCTCAAGCTCAGACAAAGCTTGAGCCCCTTCAGGAGGTTTTCCCGTGGGTTGGGATCACTGCAGCTTGTCAGAGCCACCTCTGCCACCCTTTTAAAGCCACCCCATGGCTTTAAATGGGCAGCTAGCTCTAGGTGGGGAAGGAGCAGGGGCTGCAGTCCTGGGGGTTTCTCCTCTCTGCCCTGCTGCTCCCAGGTTCCCAAAGCCCCTCGGGAGCTGGCACAGCCTGGCACAGCCCAGCATCCCTGAGTGCATCCCAGAGCAGCCAGGGATGGATCTGTGGCTGACCACAGCACCTGCCTGTGGGCGAGGTGTTGGCAGCCCCCGAAGCCCCAAGTGCTGGACTCCAGCCAGACCCATTAACAAATACAGCAGCAACCCTCTCTGCAAGCTGCCAGAGCTGATAAGATTTGTCCTGCATGCATGAGAGACTCAGTTCGTGTCACACAGCAAGTCACCCCTTCAAGATTCTACCCTAAAACCAGAGGACATCCCTTTGCACTGCCCACTGGCAGCTATTAATAACCTATCAGTAGGAACCAGCCAGTGCTCTGTACAGAGATGTCACAGGAGCTGGAATTCTCTCTTAAATCAGATATCAAAATCTTAGATGCTTACTGGAGTTTCAGCAAAGGAGAAAAGCAAACCCCTAAGGTTTACAAAAGCAATCTGCAGAAGCAATCCTTTGTGTTGTCTCCAAAGTCATTTTCATACAGTGTCGGGGTGTAGGCAGCAAGAGGATGGGGAAATTATGAGAAAACACCTCAGAACATAAAGCACGGATTCTTTTTTTTTTTTAAAGGCTGCTTGCATGAAAAAGCACATTTTTAACACTCCTTCTGTAGGGTTTAAAAATAACTAATCCAGTTGAAGCCTTTGGATGAGATGGGCTTCACAAGCCTAAATGTGATTTGCAGCAATGTAGGACCTGTAGCATTTCTTTGCCTGTAGGTGCAGCAGCTCTTTATAATCCTGTCATGGACTGTCAAACACCAAATGCAGAGTGAATCCTGCCAGCAGAGCTGTCACAGAGTTTGGTGGGATGTGAGCTCAGACCAGCCTGCACCCAGGCCACTGCCAAGGAATAATTTGTGCTGGACCCTTCACTGCCATTCACCATCCCAGTGCTTTTTTCTTTTTTTTTTTTTTTTTGCAGGAGCTGCTCCTCAGCACAGTTGTGATGCAGCTGAGGTAGCTGCATTCTGCCTCTACATCCTGCCTACAATTTCAACCAAAGAAGTTATTTTTCATCTCCCAACATGTAAAATGGTGAGCCTGCACCCTGCTCCCCAAAGTGGCAAATGTTAGTGGTGGAGAAACGACCCCCAGCTCCCCTTGGGGCACCACATCTCACAAAACAGCACAGTCAGTAACAGAGTGCTGACATTAAAAAGTGCAGAAGCACAGGGAGAAAAAGAAACACTAAAACAGACTGCAGAGCAAGGATTCTGCATTGCACAACCCACTAAAATATGTTTAATACCAGCTACAAGTCTGCTTCAAGGCTGGAGTAATCTTGGTTCGATTTGCTCCGAGTCACTTTTCAAGTGAGGCAAGGAAAACCAAATCCAGAAAATTCAAACTGCAAATGCACATTCACACACAGGTCTCAGCCAGCTGAACAAACCCCACCAGGACTCATACTTGTGATCCATTTGGACTCATCCCTCTTTCAGGGCTCCCTGTCTTGCCTCCCAAAAGAACAAAATTAATTCCAGATATTGGCTTGCTCAGGCATACCAAAACATTTACAAATGTATATGGCAATTTACATATGTCAGCCCACACGGTGAGCTGAGTCAGAGCTGCTGCCAGCGCTCCTGCTGCTCTTCCCGGGCTCCAGGTACTGCCCTTCCCTCTGCTCCTCTCCCTGGAGATGCCAGGAGAGCCCAGGCAGCTCCAGAGCAGCTCCGTGCTGCGTCACGCCTGAGGAATCCATCCCAGCCATCTTCCCAGGTGAGGGAATGGTTAAAAGCTTGCTGGGAAGCCTCTCAGCAGAGCATTTTTAAAGCTATTTCCTGACATCTCACCAGAAACACAAATCCCACTCAGTTTTCACTGCTAGTTATGTTCGTGTTTCCACGCTCCCCTCGGAGACTCTCGCAGGAAAGGCTTCTCTCACACCTGCTCCAGGCACAGATTTGGCTGCCTGTTCCCCCAGGGACAGGCTCAGCACATCTCCAGCCTCGAGCAGAGCCTGAGCCACCCTGGGCAGCTAAAAAAGTGAATTCTGGAGAGGGGATGCCAGGGGGTGCAGCCTGAGGCCCCCAGGAGCAGGAGCTCCACGGGTGCCTCCCAAAGCCTTTCCTGCAGCACCAGCACCAACAGGTCCTGGGACTGGGGCTAAGCACAACCTTGTAATTAATGAAATCCTCACCGGTTTTGTTCCTGGACGTTTTCTGTAGGGGAAGAACCTCCCAGCCAGTGGGGCATTGCATTTTGAGGTGAAAACCTGGTGTCTTTCAAATGTGAATGTGAAATGGGGACTCGAGGGTTAGAGATATGTGAAATTATGGGAAGCTGCAGGGGCTGAGAATCCCTGTCTCCGAGAATACTGACTGTGACAGCCTTAACCTTTCCTGCAAATACCATCCTTCCCTATAAAAACGTGGCTTGGAGTTTATTTAGGAATTCTTTTCAAGTAAGGAGCCATTCTTTGGAGAGTCTGCTGTGAGGTTCTCCGTGTAGATGGAGGATTTTTGAAGGGATTCTGCTGGAAGGAAGAACCCCAGGGGCAGTGACACCAGCCCTGGCGTGGCTCACCAGAGGAACATGGGCAGGGTTGAAACCAGGGCTGGCTTGGCTGGCACAGGGCAGGAGCAAAGCGTGGGCAGCATCACTGGAAACAGCAGCTCATGGAAAAGCCAAACCCAGGCTGCATTTTAACCCAGGATCAGCCCTCTGCTATCTGAGCCACTGTGGCACGAAATCCCTGCTAGAAACCCCGCTTCCATTTCTCAAATTTTCTGCAGTTTGTAGCTGCTTTTCTATATCCCACAGTCACACTGGGCTACATTTGTCACCCATGAATAATCCCACTTACATTGCAGAGTCTCTTCCTACCCTGGAGAAAAATGCAGTGGGAGGTGTGGGGAAGCTCAGTGAAAGCTGACAGCCAGGAGAGACTGGGAAAGGCCTACAGAGCTCCTTATTTAGATGTCCTATTTTAAGATAAAATGAAGAGGAACTATGCACATTCAGCATTTTGCTAAACTGACATGAAACCAAGTCACTACAAAATCAGTTTGCAGAGGGGTGCAGTGCACATGCTTGAAGCCTTCTGTAAAATATTATTATTATTTATGATTGCAGTAGCTCCTGGCTGTCAGCAAGCCCCAACCTTGGGGCTACTGATCCGTGCACCACAGGGGAGAACCCTGGCCAAAAAAAGATTCCATTGGTAGAAGGAAACATTGCCCTTTGCCTCCCCATGCAGAAAATGAAGCAGTGCCTGCCTGGGCATTCAGCATTAACTCCCTGCATAACTTTGCAGCAGCAATGACAGGAGCTGCATGGTTTTCTCCCACCTACACTTGCTGACCCAAAAGCTGCCATTAAGTGATGATGAGTCTGCAGAAGCTCATTAAAAGCGTTTCAGCCTGTGCAGAGAGAGGGATTTAAAGCAGCCAGGATGGTTTGGAGGGGGCAGAGGATGCCCAGGGAGGCTGGAAAGGCTCTGCAGCAGGAAAGGGTTCCTGAGGGTCGTGGCAGCCCATGGCAGCAGCTGATTCTGCAGATTCCTGCAGAAGGAGATGTGGGACCTGGGCTGGGGAGAGCTGGCCACAGCCAACAGCCCAGGCCTGGGGAATCAGTCTGGGGTGATAATTAAAGGCCCAGTTTTGGGGTCATCAAAAGCTCTGCTGGAACAACCCCATTGATAATAATAGCAGGACATTAGGATTAGGCTTTTGCCTAATCACCGAAGCTTTCCTGACTCCATAGGCTTATCAGGGACAGTCTTGTCAAAAGCAGAATAGAGATGAGGCTGAAAATAATCTGTCCTCAAACTTCCCACGTTCAGAAATGCTTGATCTGAGGCACGGGGTTTGCATGCAGCACTCCCTAAGCACAGAGCATTTGCAAACTGTGGAAAAGCAGGAAATCCATAGTGCTTTTCCACAGAATCCAGAATTGTACAATGCTTTAAGTATGACAAAGATAAGGCTTGAACACTGCTTTTAAAAATCTGCAACAAAGTTCACTCGGGTTTATGACATGATATACCCTATTGCTTGACTTCTGGCCATCCTACACTTTCCTTCTGCCTGTCAAATATCAGAGCTTTAGCACAGTCTGGAAAAAAGGTCAGGCCCTCTCTTTAAGGGAGAAAAGACAGCTGTACCTCCCCAAGGAAAATGGTAGCAGGATGATACCATTTTGTTTGGGAAAATATAGTAATTATTCTGAGCAACAGCATAGAAATCAAAAACCTGAAAGGGTGGAGTGAGAAAGGAGCAGAGAAAAGAGTACTGAGGACATGTGATGATGCCAGTTCAGCACATAAACTCTTTTAGGAGCTTGCTTGGAACAAGCTGTTCTTAGGGCATTGCCAGACTGACCAGACACAAGAACAGATCTCAGTCCCATTGACCAACAAGCTGGTCAAACCCTCTCTCGTGCCACTGCCAGCCAGCCTTGTAAACACTGAAGGTCAGGTAAACATCCAAATGTTGCAATTTATTGGCTTCACATTCCTCTGGCGATTCACCTATGTTTTCATCTGTCGGGACAAAGGGTTGTGGGCAGCTCACAGGAGGATCATGTTCTCTACCAGCACGAGGCACAGGCAGGACAGAGAGGGCAGAGGATGGAATGGGAAGCCCAGACTTTACAGGAAAAACAAAATCCACAGCACAACACCCATCCTTATCTCCAAAGGAAAAATGCCAGTGTTCTCCTCTCTTAGCAATCCTCTACAGGACGAGAAAATGAGGAGACTTAAAACCTTCCAGGGGTCACAAAAGCAGGTGCGGCACTGAGGGGTGGCTTTGGGAAAGGAGGGGTTTTACAGGGCTCTTGCAGGGCTCCTGCAGGGCTCTTGCAGGGCTCTTGCAGGGCTCTTTCAGGGCTCTTTCAGGGCTCTTGCAGGGCTCTTGCAGGGCTCTTGCAGGGCTCTTGCAGGGCTCTTGCAGGGCTCTTGCAGGGCTCCTGCAGGGCTCTTGCAGGGCTCCTGCAGGGCTCTTGCAGGGCTNGGCTCTTGCAGGGCTCCTGCAGGGCTCTTTTAGGGATCTTTCAGGGCTCTTGCAGGGCTCTTGCAGGGCTCCTGCAGGGCTCCTGCAGGGCGGTGGCTCTGTGCAGCAGGCACGGCGTGTCCTGCAGCCGCGGTGATGCGCGGGTCACAGGGACGGCACACGAAGGGCAGGGTCAGCCCAGTCCAGGAGATGCCCCAGCCCTGCACGGGGCCCTGGCTGCCACTGCAGTGCCACAGTGCAGCTGTAGTAAGGCTTGCACAAGCCCTGCTCCAATACGCTCAGGGACACACACCCCCACACTGCAGTCCACTCCTCCGGATTTCGGATTTCAGAAAACAGGAAAACAGCAGGGCCCGAGCCAGGGACCCTCCTGTGGCACTGACGGCACAAAATGCCTCCAGTCTGTCGCTGGGATAAATCAAAAATTATTCTGATTGCCACCCAAAACAACAGCACAAAAGCACAAAGTTGGCTCTGGTTTCTCTTTATCAGATAGGTGAAATTGCCACCAAGAAACGCAGGCCAGGAGGGACAACCCCGCTGTCCACAGGGTTTAGAAACAGATGCTAAAGCCCAGCCAGGGTGGGAAAAAAAATCCGTGGGCGTATTTGGCAATATCTCCATATCCCTAGTGAGGAGCTGCAGAATCAGGCAGGAGCAGGGTGGGACTGGCTCAGCCCCACAGGAACAATCCCAGCTGCCTGTGCCTGTGCCCTTCAATAGCTCCCAAAGACAGGGCAAGCATTCAGCAGGAAGAGGCCCTGCTGCACTGATGTGTTATTTTATTTCTGGCTTTGAACTCCGGGACCTTACAGGATTCCTAGATGTGGTGTCACTCGCACCAGGTGGATTTTCCCGGGGTCTGTGCTCCAGCTCTGCTTTCCATCTGACAGCAGCACAGCTGAAGCACAGGGATGCAGAACTAATCGTGGGGAGAAGGGAGCCAGAAAGGGATTCCAGCAACATGAAAACCAGAAGGAAATGCCAGAGCCATGCTATCTGTGATCAGTATCTGTGACCCTTCATTTTCCAAGAAGCAGCAATGATAAGGCAGCGCTGCCCAGGTGAAAGATAGCAGCAGGGCTAATTGTAGCTGAGCAGGCTGATTCTCATGGCAGTGCTGTTATCTCCCTGGATTCCAGCTCCCAGGGCTGCTGTCACTGCTCAGAATATCCAGCAGCACGCAGGGAGAGGAAGAGAAGGGAGTAGAAAGGAGAGAGGAAAAGATGAGGAAGAAAGGAAGAGAGAGGCGAGGAACAAGCAGAGAGGAAAGTGTAAGAGCAGAGAAGACAGAAAGGGGAGGAACGGAGAAGATGTGGAAAGATGAGAAGGCAAATGGGGACTCTGGGCTGCTCCACAATTCCCTCTCACAGGGGTTTCAAGGAGTGGAGCTGACAGGGATTTCTCGCTGTGGGTGTATTTCAGGAGGCAAACTCAGCTCGACCCTTCCCTGAGGACACCCATCCTCTGCAAGGAGGGACTGGGGCTGTGTGGAAGGCGCAGGGAGTGAAGAAATTCCTCCGGAGACTGCACTGACTGCTAATGAGCTGCTGATGAGGCTCTGCCTGTCACACAGCACGGCAGAGGGGAGGATGCTCTGCCCCCCAAAAACTGCCCCAAGAGCCGGGGGATGTGCCCAGCAGGAGGGGACAGCCAGCACACAGAATTCTGTATGCACTGCCACCACACCCTGCTGTCCCTGCAGCCATCACCACCTCTCTGCCCCCTGTCCTACTCAGGTCCCAGATTTTGGGCAGCCCCAGGTTCAGGCAGGAAGGGGCAGTGGGCACTGCCCTGCACGGTGCCCGTGCTGGGCCAGCCGGACCTGTCTGACCTGCTGCAGGGGGCCCTGGTGATTCTCACCCTCCTCACCTCAATAAATACACGGGACAGGAGTCCCCGGGCCCCGGAGGTGACGCTGGGCACAGCCACAGCAGAGGATGGCAGGAGCGGGGAGAAGGGACTTGCCCAAAAACACAACAGCAGAGGGCAGAAGGGGTTTGTTGCCAAAATACAGGTGCCAGGAGCTGCTGATGTGAGTTCTGTCCTCCAGATCAGCCACCTGGGGCTCCAGGCACGGCCCGGGGTGCTGGTGGCTCCCTGCAGGCCAGGCAGGACTCCTGAATTTACCAACCCAGCTCAGAGCAGGGCTGGGTGCCCCAGGTCTCCTCATGCCAGGCTGCAGCTCTGGGCACGGGAAAACATCCCCAGCAGTATTTGGGACTAGAATCCTTTAGGCTCAGCTGGAAAAAGCCCAAACCCCTCACAACAACACTTAGAGCTGTGTGATTCAGGAATAAATGTCAGGAAGGTGAGAGCAGAAAAGAAGAAATCCTCCCCAATCAAGATCAACTCAAACAAAACCAGTGCCAGCCTGAAAACCCCTGCTGGGTTATCCACAGAGGGGCTCTTGGGGGAGATGTACACTGAATTATTAAATTTGGGGGTTTTTTCTCATTTTGCCTACTTGAATTTAAAATGGTATCAGAAATAGAATCAAAATTATATCATAGTCTCTTGAAATCCTTTGCACTACAGAGAAAAATTGCACAAATTATGCAACATTTTGAAGGAAAGCCAAGCTGCTGAAATGGTGGAAGCCACACACTGTGACCTGAACATGGCAAAAGACTCAACAGGTTTTGAGGAAAATAACTTTTACTGCAAACACAGAAAAAATGATCAGAATTGTTCATTGTGATTTATTCAATCAGTTTGAGTAGGGTACTTTATCATTCAGGTGTTAATTAATGAACTGAAAAGCAGGAAAGTTTATTTTCCATTTCTAGCCATGAAAAAGTCCAAAATGTATTCTATTACTAGAACTGTGACTACCTTGACCAGCAAAAAATACTTCATTTCACTCCCTACTTAAAGATTCCCTCAAGAAATCATCTTAATACACAGAACAGGCCTTTATACTCTTTATTTTTCATCTATAGTTGACATTCTAGACAGTTTAATTTAGGTAATTCCTTCTCATGACTTCTTTTCTGAATTCCCATTTCAATCACGATAAATTTAATAAATCACAAAAGAAAACCAAATCTTGCCAAAA
>VXBR01004193.1:166229-184219 GCA_013400215.1 Cisticola juncidis | reverse complement strand
CCCGGGCTCGGAGAGCAGCGCTCCCGAGCACCGGGCACAGCTGAGGCCCCTCTCCAAGGCCGGCTTCACGTCAAGGTCAAAACTCTCTTTTTGACGGCCGGAAAAAGCGAGCTTCGTTAAGAGTTCGAAAGGACCGGGGGAAGAGAAGAGAATAAAAAACCCATTTTTTTTTAAAAAAGGGGGGAAATGAAGGGAGGGGGGAAATAGGAAGAAAAAGAGGTTTTAGCTGCGGCGGAGTGGCCTGGACAGCTCCAAAGATTTTCCCTCTGCAGAATTCCAGAGGAGTGAAAGCAAAACCTTCCCCCGTCCCAGCCGCCCCCACGAGCCCCCAAAGCCCTCCTGGACGCTCGGAGGGCAGCCCCGCCATCCCGCCCGCAGGGTTTATTCAGCCACGGCTCGCCGGTTCGCAGCACCCCTTGGCAATGGCTGGAAAATAATCACTGCCCAAAAGACTCCGGGGAGCCCTCGGGGAGCGCAGGGATCCCGGGGTGCCGGCGCCACGGTGGGAACCGGGAGATTGGCACCGCTGCTCGCCAGGAAAGCCTAATAGGCTATTTCTGGACTACTGGCTCTTAACAAATCTATAGCACCTGAAGTGTTAGCACTCAATTAGTGACAAGGTTTGAAACCCCAGCGTTTACTGGCGAGGTATAAACAGTCCTCGGGAGATAGCTGGGAATCAGAACGGGAGGGGGCCCTGGACATCTTAACCGGCTGGGATTAAGAGGAAAACTTTTTTAAAAGGTACCATCTCTCTCTCTCTAAACAGTCCGAGGTGTCGAAAGCTCAGAGGGAGAGAGGATGTGCCCTCTGGAGCTAATTGCAGGGTTGGGAAATTTTTCTCTTTGTTTGGTTGGTTTCAGTAAGAAAAGTTTTTGTGCCTTTTTTTTTTTTTTTTTTAAGAAAAAAATAGAAAGCACAACAAAAAAATACTAATCAACATTTAGTATATCCGATAGAAGAAACGAGCGGGCGTGGACTTCAGCGCTCGCCTGCGAGAGGCCAGGGCGGCCTCAGTCCCGACGGGACAGCGAGAGCAACCTGCAAAGAGCGTGAGGCCAGCGGGGGACAGAACAGGACACCCCCACTTTGCCCTGACAGCCAGAAAAACAGCAGCAGGGTTTTCTCCCTGTCTACCCCACTTATATCCCTGGGGCCTGGGTCTGCAGAAAGTGTTTCAGGGCGCTCCTCGGGGTCCTGGCTCTCCTTACTCCCCCCTCCCCCCCTTTTTTTTTTTTTTCTTTTTTTTTTTTTTTTTTTTTTTTTTTTTTTTTTTTTTTTTTTTTTTTTTTTTTTTTTGATTGTTTGTTTGTTTTTTCCTTGTTATTTAAACGCCATCAAAACCGAGCCCGCAAAAGTTAAAAGTGACGCGGGAGAGTTCGGGGTCCCACCCGCGGGACACCCGGGCGGGACACCCGGGCTGGGCAGGACCCTGCGGGCTGCGAGCCGTGTCCGGAGCAGGGAGAGGCGGTCACCTTTGTCCCTTCCCCGGACAGCCGGAGCCTGCCTTAGCGGGCTGCTGGAGAGCCCCGGGAAAGGCAGAGAGGGGCTGGGAAAGGGGGAAGGAGCGGGTGCCGAGCCCCGACCCGGAAAGTCCGTGAGCTGCTGTATGTCAGTAACTTATTCATCAATCAGCCGGACACAGAGCAGACCTGGCCTCTCTTTGCCGAGTGTTTGCTTTTTCACCAATTATTGCGGCCCTGCAGCTCTTTTTGTTGATACAGTAGTTCTAAAAAGTGCTAATGTTCATTTATCAGGGGGCCGAGCCCGGGACTCCCACTAGTTGTGATTCTTCCAAAAATATAAACACGAAGAGAAGGGCTAAGGCTAAAGCCCCCATTTGTTTCTAAACCGCAGTATTAAAAGTGATGCATTGTTGAAGATAAAGCGGAGATAACGCTGTCTGTCTCCAATGAATGTCTCCCCGACGCATTAATGACATTCCAAATGATAGCTCCGGCTTATCGTTCAATTAATCACTTCCACCCTCTGCGGCCGGGCCCGCATCGATGGGAGCCGCCGTGTGAGCGGGGCTGGAGGAGCCCGGCAGTCCCGAGCTAATCCCGGATTGTCCCGGGATGCGCTCCGGGCCCAGGGAAACTCCGGGACAGGAACTGCCCTGAGAGCTCCAGGCCTGACCCGGGAAGGGCGTTCTGGCCCGGGATAAAGGAAGGGAGAGCTGGAAACCCTTTCTGCCATCCCGTAGAATGGCGATGTCGCCAAAACGAGCCTGAGACGCGGCTTGGGTTTGGGGAGGATCGGGATCCCTTGGTTATTTCAGCCTGTATCTAACCCGTAATAAACGCTTGTAATCAAAAGGAGGCAGCGAGGTTAAGCAAGCCCGCGGAGGGTCAGGGGTGCCCCGAACACTCTGCAAAGTCCCTCCACAGGCCCCTCTCCCCGGGCTGCCTCCACATTCCCCGGGCATTTCGCCCTTTCTCCCGCAGCAGAGGAGCTTCCACCCGCTGCAGCGATTTCCCAGGGAAGTCTGCAGGAAACGCAGCAGCGGAGATGGAGCTGGACGCTTGGCCGACCCCTCCCCTCGTTAAATCGCAATATTTCAGCCTTCCCGTTCACGGGGATGGCTCTGATTCTCATCGCCAGATCCGGGGCTGGTTCGCCAGCAAATCGCGGCGGCTGCGAGCCCTGGGGATGCTGCGGCAGCATCGCCCGCAAAAACATCCGGAATTCAACTGTCCGAAAAGAGCCCGGGGTGCCAAGACACGAAATCTCGGGGGACAGCGGCGGGTCCGTCCTGCCGGGGGTGGGCAGGTGCCCACCTTTCCATCCACCCTTCCTGCGGGAGGAGAGGATTTGTACAGATCTGTGACAGCTCCCGAAAGCAGGGCTTAGCCAAGGGCCCCCAAACTCACCGCATCCCTGCAGGGTTTCTCTGCTCTGCTCCCACCGAGCCCATCCCCGTGCCTCTCTTAGCCGGACGCTGGAGCGCTAAAGGAGACTCCTTAATTATTTCTGATTTTTTTTTCTCGTCCCCCCTCACCCGCAAAGCCCCGAACCGCCCCTCCGCAAGCTGCGACTTCGCAGCTCAGGTTTATTTTAGCCGCTCCATGCGAGTTAAATGGATGAGCCCCACCTCTGCAGCATGAACCCCGGGCCATGCGCCCACCTGAGCTGCGGGAGCCCGGCCGGGGACAGCAGCCCACGGCCCCTTGCTTCACTTACTCCTCTCTTGCCCCTGAATATTTTGCAACACCCTCTCTCGCGCTTGGAATGGTTGATTTTTAATTTATTTTCCCCCAGACAGTGCCGGGTTTTGTTTGAAAGCCTTACAAACAAAAGAGAGGAAAACCCAATCGGCAATTCCCTCTCCAAAGCCAGGCAGGGGCTGCTCGGGGTCTCTCTCCTATCCACTGGACTTTGCAATCGCTGTGCTGCCTCAGAATCTCTGTATAAACCCCGAGCGCGGATTTCCCCTTGAGCGCGCTTCACACAGCGGTGAACTCCCGTTTTTTAGTTCCTGCCATCGGATACTGCAGAATACTCAAAACGAAACCTCCGTTCTCTCGCTTAAAAAAAGAAATTAAATCAGCACATATTTGGTTGATGGTTTCCTCCCGGCCTGTTTATTTAATCTGACTGTATGATAGATAGCGCCAATAGTGATTTGTACGCATTAGGCCATTCTTTTTTTGTTGGTTTGGATTTTTGGTTTTGTTTTTTTTTCAAATGGATGAACAAACCCGCTGCAGCAAAGCTGGATAAATGCAGTGCCGCCCCTTTAAAAGAGCGGAGCTGTTTTTGAGATGTATTACTATATTAGGTGACATGGAACTTTGCATCTCTCATACCATCACCGCAATGTTGGCCAATAGAAAGCTAAAGTCACCCAAAAACTGCCTAGTCCCTCCTTCCCTGGCCTTATGGTCCGCTCCTACCTGGCGGCAGTGCACAAGTCAGGGCTACTCTCGGGAATGCTATGTGCCCCCTCCGGGAGCCCACGCTCCAGCGCTGCTCCACCTCGGCCGCTCCCCACCTACTTTTCCATGACCCTGGGCTGCGGCCGCTGCCCCGCTGTCCTCCGCAATGTTCCCTAGCCCTGTGACCACCACCCCCTTCTCGGTGAAGGACATTCTGAACCTGGAGCAGCAGCAGCAGGGCGGCCTGGGCTCCATGGAGCTGCCGCTGGCCTCCCCGTCCTGCATGCTGGCCACCTTCAAGCAGGAGTCGTTCGGCACCGAGCCCCCGGCCCTGCCCGACCTGCGGGAGGAGCTGCCCGAGCCGCCCCCCGCCAAACCCGCGGCCGCCTTCCCCGGCTCCTACTACGTGAAAAGCTACGTGGAGATGGACTCGGCCAAGGAGGCCAAGGCGGACAAGAAAGGTAAAGCCGAGCGCGGCTGAGAACGGAGAGAAAGGGAGGGCGGCGGGATGGTGATGCCCTGGAGGGGTTGGGAGCTCGGCCGGGGGTCCCCAGGGCTGCGGGGGACAGGGACAGTGCGGGGCTGTGCTCGGGGCTCATCTTCATCCCCTCCCTGCTGAGCCCACGGCGGGGAGGGTCCCGCTGACCCCGCACGGAGCTCCCCGGGCGGGCCCGGGGCTGTGCCCCTGCCCAGCGGGACGGGCAGCGCTGCAGGGTGACAAGCGAGGCCTCCATTGGGACACAAAGCAGGTGACAAATCCCATTCCTGGCTCGCTCGGGGGTCGGGGTGGGTTTCAGGGCAAATCTACGGGCTATAAATCCGGGCTAGGTGCAGACCCACATCAGTGCACGGGGCACCGTTGTTTCCGAACAAAAAAAGACGGAAATTTTGCTGAGGAGGTATCAAAAAAGCAGGGCAGGGCTGCAGTGGCTGCAGGAGCGGCCTGCGAGGCCGAGGAAGAGCCAGGGCTCGCTCGCCTTGCACCCTCTTAATTAAATATTGATTTATAACATTTTTGCACATTTTTTTCCTGCCCCTTTTCCCCTTCGCCCGTTTATTTTGCCGCAGAGCTGTGTTCCCTACACAAGAGCCTGGAGCAGGAGAAAAGAGACCTGGAAGATCCCGAGCGCCCCAGACAGAGGAAAAGGAGGAAACCTCGCGTCCTCTTTTCTCAAGCCCAAGTGTACGAACTGGAGAGAAGGTTCAAGCAGCAGAAATACCTCTCGGCCCCGGAGAGGGACCACCTCGCGAACGTCCTAAAGCTCACCTCCACGCAGGTGAAAATTTGGTTCCAGAACCGAAGGTACAAATGCAAAAGGCAGAGACAGGACCAGACGCTGGAAATGGTGGGGATCCCTCCCCCGCGGCGGATCGCGGTGCCGGTGCTGGTGCGCGATGGGAAGCCCTGCCTGGGGGAATCCTCGCCCTACAGCTCGCCCTACAATGTCAGCATCAACCCCTACAGCTACAACGCCTACCCCGCGTACACCAACTACAACAGCCCCGCCTGCAATGCCAACTACAACTGCAGCTACCCCTCCATGCAGCCCATGCAGCCCTCGGCGCCCGCCAACAACTTCATGAACTTCGGCGTGGGGGACTTGAATTCGGTGCAGGCGCCCATCCCGCAGAGCAACGGGGCCATCTCCAGCTTGCACGGGATCCGAGCCTGGTAGAGCCGCCCCGCAGCCGGCCGGGCTCGGGACATTTCCAGGCTGCGGGGTCCAGCGGAGCATCCCGGCGGATCTCACCAGGGTGGCGGCCACGCACGGGGCGGGTTCGGTATTTTCGTGCGGGGCCAGGCAGGCACCGGCGGGGGATGCCCGCATTTCCCGGCCCCTCTCGCTCCCCATCAGGGTCTTCACCCTGTAAATTCCCCTCCTTCCTTCCGACAAACCAGCAAAGTAAATTTCGTGTGACTTGTTCCCGACAACACCCAGCCAAGCCCTGCAACTCTCTCTCCTTTTTTTTTTTTAACTTTTACTCTATACTAATTATTATTGACATTCACATTTAATTTTTGCACTTCCCGTGCGGTCCCCGCTGTTCGGTCAGTTCGGCATCTCGGCACCCCCAGGCGTCCCTTGCGAGGCTGCCGCTGCCGGCCTGCGCAGGGGTGAGGACAGACAGACAGACACTGCCACCCCCGCCCGGCCGAGGGGCACAGACACCCGGCCCGCCAGGTCCCGTAGGGTTCTGCACTAAAACGTGAGTTAGTATGGAAATAATGCACTGCCCGCCCCTTCCTGCGCGCTGCCCTTTGCTGTACGAGCTGACGGAGATCACCGAGTTGTCATTAAACAGAGTGGCTGAACCTCGGCGTCCCTGGCGTTCTTGGACACCCCGGGAACCCCGGGATGGGGCGGTGGGCGCGGGCCCGCCCGTCCCGGGGCTCTCCCGAGCCGCCTCCGCTCCCGGAGCCTTTCCCTGCTCGTCCCCCCGGGTCTGTGTAGCCCTCCCGTGCGTTCGGCATTCCCGTTTTTGCCGCCTGCAAATCGTGTTTGTATTCTGAGGAATTTCTAGAAAGAATTTTCAAGCCGCTTTCCGAGCCCCCGACACGGCAGAGCCGCTGGGCACCGGCACCGGGCTGGGGTCGGGACCGACCCCGCCGTTCCCATTCTGCGGGAGCGTGGGGCTGATTTGTTCCCCGCACAGAAGTCACTGCAAGGAGCGGCATCGACACTCCAAGTCATAACCCAAAGCCCCAGGCTGCCCCCAGCCCATCCTCAGCCCTTCCACACTCTGTCCCCAAGGGGACAGGCACAAAGGACCCCCCCTGCCCCCAAACTGCCCAGGGACAGCGAGCGGGGCTCCCCAGCGCCCGGCTCCTGCCTCTCCTCTGCCTCAGCCCCAGCCCCTCGGCCGCTTTTACGGTAGTCGCTATCAAATGTCAATTATTGGGAGTGAGAAACAACAAACATTGTAATTCAGCGCAGTCACAACATCCTCTGAGAGTGTCTGAGGCTGTCCGGCCGGTGACAGGGCGATTAAGGGGACCTGCAACCCCTCCTGCCGCGGCCCTATCGGCCCCATCAGTAAACAGGGATGGAGACAGGGTGGCTGTGGCGCTGGGACAGAGGATGAAAGGCTGCCGGGGAATGGGAGCTGCCCGCAGCCTCTCTCGCTCCCTCCCAGCCCCACACACCGCCCGAGGTAGGATTGCACCGATAAGGAGCTCCCAACCTCCTCCCCATCCCCGCAAACGCAGGAGGAACCCTGGGTGCTGCTCACAAAGCCCCTAATGCAGTCTGGAGGGTCTGGAGGGCAGACACCTGTCTGGGGCTCGGGGCTGGGCAGGGAGGGACCTTCGGCCTCATCCCAAGGGGAGTCTGCCTCGGGGAGCTCACCCCGGAGAGCCCCAGGGACACGGGGTCTGTGACAAAGGGGACCAGAGCCTGCCAGCCTGACAGGAGCACCTGGGCAGGCCAGGGAGAAGCCAAGGCCCGTTCCCCTCATGTGAAACCATCCCAAGGCTCCCTTGAGGACACAGGAGAGAGGCAGCAGATGAAGCAGGAAATGCCCTGCCTGAAGAGAGCCAAGGGCATCCCAAGAACTCCAGGAAAAGGGGATGGAGTGGGGCAGGAGAAGCTGGGTTCAAACCGAGGAGTGGTGGGGGGCAGGCACAGGCTGGGGTCACAGTTTGCCTGAGCTGTCAAGCAGTGCCAGTGGAGCCACGCCACTGCTGCTGTCACCACTGCAGAGCTCAGCCGGGCCAGAGCACACAGGGAGCCCCCAGAAGGAGGAGAATCCTCAGTTCACACGGGGCCAGGCATTAAGGTTCAGCTAAAACCTGAACTTTCAGAAACTGGCCCTGAGCAGGGCCTTTCATTCAGTGGACAAACAAGACAGCAGGGAAACTTCAGGAAAAGCCACAGGAAGCAGTACTCCCCACATCAACACTTCTCACACACTCCCGACATCCTTTCCTTTCCTCAGACCCTGTTATTTTCTTCAAACATGTTTATTTTCCTCCCACAACAACCCCGAGCTACAGCTATCAAGAACTCTGACATTCCAGCGGGGTTTTCCCTGCAGCGGCTGCTCCGGGCACCAGCTTTGGGTCTGATTTCCAGGAGTGCTCAGGGATGAACATCCCACAGCTCCCGCTCACACACCTCCCCAGGCTGCCCCGCTTGCTCCTGCGGGAATTGCATCACCAGCAGATGCAGGGCAGGACCGGGGCTCGGAGCAGCAGCCGGAGCCTTGGAGAGGGTTCAGAAAGTGCCTCAGGCAGAGGAGAGAGCGCAGCTGGCTGAGGACAGCGCTGCCAGCGCACAGCAGCCGCGTTAAGGACCTTCCATTAACGGGATTAATGGGAAGGGCAAGGGGGAATGAACCCCCAGAACGCCGAGAGCAGCCCAGGGGGCTCCCTGTGCTCACAGACCCCATTTCTCCCGTTCCTGCTCTCCAGCTCAGCCCCATCCCCAGCTGCAGCTCAGCCCACGGGGTCAGCCTGGGCCAAAAGGTCCCCCCAGGACTTCCGAAAGCACCGGGGCTGTCTGAGCCCTCTGAAAGGCTCAGAAAAACCGCACGTATCAAATGGGACCCGTTCCCGTACGAGCCGGGAGTGTTTCCCACCCCAGAGCAGCTCCAAAATCCTGTGCTCAGGAGATTGTTCCAGAGGGAACCTGAGTTCAGAGACCCTCCCGGGGACGTGCCAAGAGGGAAGGAAAAGAGCTTTAGTAAGATTCGCACTTGGATTTGATCTGGCTCTTCCCTCAGGTTTTTTGGGTATTATGCAGCCTGGCACTGGCATTCACAGCTCTGTTCAAACCTAGCTTTTATTTTTCAGTTGTTTTTGGTTTGTTTTGTTTTGGGGTGTTTTTTTTTTTTTTGGTTTTTTGTTTGTTTGTTTGTTTTTGGTTTTGCGGGTTTTTTTGGCTATTTTTTGAGAATTCAGTGCCCCAGCTCCACCTGGAGTGACAGGGCAAGAGAAGCTCAGCGTTCTTGAGACAAACTGCACGCGGCGAGTTTATCCAAACTCTGTGGAATTCACACAATTTGTACAGGAACAAGTTGTCAGCTGTAGGGGACTGATACCAAATCCCTCGCCTTTAGAAGTTTTGTAGGAACTGAAGTAATTGTTTTTCCCAAAAACACCCGTGCAGTTCCTAAAGTGCCAGAATTTTATTCCTTAAGTTCAAGGAGTTTTCAAGTCGGAAGTTTTTCTCGAAAACAAGATACAGTCCTGGCAGGAATTAAGTGTTTCAGTGTTCCTGAGAAGCTCGGCAGGAAAACAACAGATCAACAACCCTCTCTCCCCAGCCCCTAATTCATCTCACTGACATCGGTTCAGATCAGTATCAGCAGTAAGTGATTTCTTGTTAATGGGGATTATTAAGAAGAATCAACACCTTTAAAATGCCACTCCAAAGCGAGAAAGGGATGGGTTTTCCGCTGGAGTCCGATTTTTCATTCCTGAGGGGTTTGTTATTGCCTAAACCACGAAAATAATGCTGCATTTTGACACAAAAAAGGGAAGCAGAGATTTCTCCCAGAGATCAAACCCTGGCATCGCATTTGTGAAAGTTCATCCATCAAGATTTAGTAAAGTGACACAGAATACATTACTCGAAGATCTCTACCTGTCTCCAGTCATTTTAAACCCTGCCACTCCAGCGTTTCAGGCAGCAAGAAAGACCCATTTAGAGACAAGATCATCCTGAGCAGCAACATCTCCTTTTGTGGCCCTGCACAGGCTGGCCCCAGACCGGTGCTGGAGCTGCTGAGATGAGGAAAAACAGGTGAGTTCCTCTGCCCTTGCACAAAGGAGTTGCTGGAACTTCCAATAAAATATAAATTATTTCAATGGAGCCTGGATGAACACGCTGATACAGAAAATAAACTCAGAAACTGAGTACCCAGGAAGAGAAATTCACATTAGAAAAGGGCAAAGCATTTTTTGTTCAGCTCTGTGTGTGAGCACTGACCCCATTGAGACCGTAACACATCTCTGAAGTCATCCCTGCTTAAAAGAACATATTTTTTGGTCTCAGCAAAGAATCACGGTCAAATGGCTAAACCACGGGTCTAAGCCAGGAGATTGGGCCGTTTTCCCAGCCCCATTAGAGAAAGGCATCGTGTTTGAGGTTCAGCTCAGCCCTGCCCACTGTGAGCAGTGCAGGGGTTCACCCACACAGCTTGCAGAGTTCACTCAATACCTGCTCAGTTTGGAGGGCTGGAAAAATAAATTGCCCTTTAAAAAAAAATCCCCTCCAAAAAACCCCTTGTAAATGGGAATAAATCTCTTAGTGGTCAAAATAATTTTATTTCTTAGGGTTGGTTAAGATTAATCAGTCTTGGGGAGCATCCTGGAGCTAAATTATTACTGCAGATGGGTAAGCTGAAGGCATGAATGTCACTGCTGTGGAGAGGGTGAGGTTAGGAGTTAACAGGGCCCAAATGGGGGCAAAATCCCCAGATTTGCTGAGTATTTCAAATTCTGTGAACTGCTCTTGAAACTAGTTAGTCAGAAACAAACGGAATTTAGAAAGACATTTTAGAGCTTTAGTCCTAGAACAAACAAATCTGGTTGTTGAACAAGTTTTTAACTTCCACAGTTCCAAACACCTGCTCCCAAACATTTTCCAGGGGTTCTGTGCGTCTGGAGCAGGATTTGGTGCTCTCTGCTGCCACAAGAATACACCGGAGTTTATTTTAGCACAGCAGACATTTCCTAAAGAGATTGTGTTGTCCTCCAGCACAAGCTTGGAATAAATCTCAATACTGACTCCCAGAAATTGCCCCCAGATCACACCTTCCTGGCCCAGGGTGGTTTTGTACTCTGTATTTTCTGTGCAGAAGAAAAGCTGCTGTCAGGGCAGGGGAGGAGCAGCACACGGACAGCAGCAGTGCTGGCTGGGAGCAAGAGGAGCTGTGTAAAAACAGGTCATCAAAAACCCCTAAATCATCCTCATTTTAATCAAATAAGCAAAGTTTCTCACATTTTTAAGCACAAAAAACCCCCACAAAAAATAGGATAAAAACTTGCTGCCTCGACTTAGGCAAACCTAACGGTAGGAAGGAGACGCTTTATGCTGTTTCACAGGAGGAAAATTCAAATCTCACTTTCAGCATTGTGCAGCATCAGCTGCTGCTCCCCTGTCCCTCCACCCCTCAGAGGCAGGTCCAGATCCAGGCTGCAGTCACTGCAATCACACCCTTCACTCTCAGACTGCCTAATCCCCCTGGGGATTCCACAGGGACAGGCCTGGGGAAGCAAGAGCCACTCTGCTCATTCCTGGCACCCTCCCATGCTGAGGCTCCAGCCTCCTCCTGCTATTTATTGCTGGTCCTCAGGGTTAGAGGCGTTTTTCTGTTTGTTCTGGGTTTTATTTGAGCTCCACCAGCCAGTCCCATGCCCAGGGAATGATGCACAGCCTGTGCATCCTCGGGGATTGCAGGAGCCCCCATCCTGGAACCACGAACACAGCCCTGCTCAGAATGAGGGTTCCTCACTGTGTCTTTAGGAACAGCCCTTTCCAAGCAATGCCAAAAAGCTGCTTTATTTAACCATAATTCTGAAGAAATGAAAGCATAATTAAAGCATAACTGCTGCCATAAAAAGAGATGTTCAACCCTATCTGCCATCCAACACTCACAGTCATCCAGTTGTGTCCATCTGGGATCAAAAATTCCCCTTTTGGATGCACACAGAGAAAAATTAATTAAAAAAAAACACCCAAAACAGCAAGAGTTGCTGATTGTTAGCTTCTCTGAGAGCCAGGCCAGAGGTGACCATTTGCCTGGTTAGACACCAGTTTAGAGCCCACCAATATTTCACCTTGAAAACAGAAACCTAAATAACTTCTTATACAATGAGGCATTCAAACTGGAAATCAATTTTCCACTCAAGCCCGCAGTGGTAGCATTATCTACAGCATTTCATTTTTGCACACACAAAGATCATTTCCCATGTGACAAGGTGAACATAAATACTCAGTATTTTCCCCTACCAAAAACCCCAAAAGTAAGAGAGAATCACCCCCTGTGCAGCACATGGAACCACAGGGCAGTTGTAGGTTAATTTCTAAATATTCTCCTCAGTTTTCTTCCTTTCCTGACCGCGTTTCCAGCCCCGTTTGCCTCGCTATTCCGGCTGTGAAAACGCCGAGCTCTGCCCCTTTGATGGGCTCCTGCCAAGCCCTTTCATGTCCTCATTAGCTCCGGTTTTAATTGCCGGCCTTGCCGGGCGGGCAGGTGCTGCAGGGTCACGGCGGGGGATGATGGATGGCCCCGGGCAGCCCTCTGCAGATGACAGCCCCAAAAACCCCTCCCGGGGGGCACAGCCCCGTCCTTGGGCTGGGATCACAGCATCCACAGCTGCAGCCAGCCAGGACCTGCGCTGGGTCCTGTTAGGGATCATTCCCTAACCACGCTGCCTCTGGATCGGATTTTCTAAGCCACACACACACAGAGTTATTTATCTGAGCATCACCACCCCTGCAAGCTCCTGGGACAGGCTTTTCACACCTGAGGGAAATGAAACAGCAGAAACAGGAGCTGAACTCGGGTAAAAGGCAGAAGGGAGGTTCAGACTGGCTGGGAATGGAGATGCCATTTTAAAATAATTAATTCCCATTTACACCATCTTGTTATTATGATAAGATCACAAATTTTGCAGATTTTGGTGTGTGCCTTCAAAATTCCCTAGCCCAATGCTTTTAAAAGGACTTATTTAAGATCATTCCTGTTTTATCAATGAAGAAAACAACACCCTATTCACTTCTGAGGGGAATGGAAGTATAGGAGGTTCAAAATCAGTTGAGAGAAGTAGTGTGGGCTTCAGGTCTTCATTTTGTATTTTTATTTTTTCCTTAAATACAGAATTGATTACTGGATTTTTTTTTTCTTTGAATCACTGACATTTTGTGGGAAACTTCCTGGGGGAAAAAAAAATTAAATAGAAATCAGTCTGGAAAAATCCAGGTCTGCAGAGTGCTTGTCATGGCTGCAGCATCCACTGCTTGCTGCTTTACTTTTTTTTGGAGGGGGGGTAAACTCAAGAATTTTAAGGTCTTGAAACTGAGAAGCCAATTTTAATTGTAGTTCTGACATTTGTGGAATATTGAGATGGTTGTTGCACCTCATGTAAGGCATTACAGAGGCAGAGTTCAAGGATGCTCCACCACCTGCACAGACACACAGAAATCCCTGCTCTGGAGTGCTTGGGTGGAAAAAGGGGTGGAGGAGGAAGGAAAAGCCTTTGCACAGGGAGGAACTGACTTTTCAAAAGAGAGAAGGCTTCTGCTGCCCTGAGCTAAAGATAGGATGAGCACCAGCAGCAGCTTTTTAAAGCAGCAGATCCCTCCTTATCACCAGCCCCGGCAGGAACAGCACTTGCACAGAACGTGGAGTTTCACAGAGCTTTTCCTCCACCCCAGCATCACCCACGGGGAGAATTGTCCTGCAGGGACCTGCCTGGACCCCGGGCACCTGGAGGGATCTTCCCTGAGCCTCTCCCTGTTTATTACTCTGATTTTCTGCCTGGGTAGCACGGGCTTGGCCTTCCCTTTACCATTTTGACTTTATCTGCTGTGCCACCAGCCCTGCTCACTCCCCAGACCCCTCCCAGCCTGGGGGTGCTGCACAGGGAGGGCACCGTGGTGATGGACCTGGCAAGACCAAGGGCCAAGTTTGTGTTGATCTACAGGTGCCAGGAGTGTATTGATCCTCTGAGGTCAGCAGGAATCCTCAGGGGGATGAAAATCCCACATAACTGGCTTGCAGAAGGAGCCAGATAAAGGAAAGCAATCCCCCAGCAAGTGTTAACAGACATGCTCAGGGCAGCAGGTGAGGCCACAACCTTATTTTGCTCTGAGCCAGGGAGGCCAAACCTATAAAAAGGTGAAAACATCAAGCAATTCAGGCCTCCCTTCAGGACAAAATAAGCTTTTTTGTTTTAGCTTGAGCTGGGATGGTTTTGGCTGGCCCAGGACCGGAGACAGCCTCAGTGCAGACACTTTGCCCCCTTTGGTCAGCACCCTCCAGTCGTTTCCCTGGCAGTGAGGAATTACACCCACCTCAAAAAGTGCTTTTGTGCACCATCACAGAATGGCTTGGGTTGGAAGAGGCCTGAAGGATTATCCTATTTCACCCCTGCCATGGCAGGGACACCTTCCACTGTCCCAGGCTGCTCCAAGCCCTGTCCTTGGCCTTGGGCACTGCCAGGGATCCAGGGACAGCCACAGCTGCTCTGGGAACCTGTGCCAGGGCCTGCCCACCCTCACAGAGAAGAATTTATTGCATACACCTGACCTGCATTTCCCCTCTTTCAAAGTGAGCCCATTCCTCCTTGTCCTGTCACTCCAGCTCCCAATGCAGGGTCCCTCTCCCTCTTCCCCTCAGACCCTGGGAGGTGCTGTGGGGTCTCCACACCCCCTTCTCCTCTCCAGGCTGAACATTCCCAGCCCTCCCAGCCTGTACCCAAAGGGAAGGTGCTCCAGTCCCCTTATCAACCTCGTGCCCTCCTCTGGACTTGCTCCAATAATTCCATGTCCTTCTAGCATAATTATAGAATGGGATAACTCAGCTGGAAGGGACCTACAAAGACCATCTCGTCCAGTTCCTTGATTTTGCAGACAGAAAACCCCTTGGACCAGCTACAGCCACAGCAGACACGTAAAAAGAATCCTCTGCTCTGCAATTCCAGCTCCTCAGGCAGCACTGAGGCTCCCCAAAGCATCTGACAGGACCAGCACAGCCCCCGTGACCCCTGGAGCCAGGGACCAGCAGATCTTTCCAGCAGCAGCAGCTCAGGGTTCCTGTAACTGAGAGATTTAAGCCCAGCAGCTCTGGCAGAGCGTGATGCTCAATCCCTTTATCATGTCCCCTCTCCCTCCAGCAGCCAAAGCCAGGGCTAATTTTAAAAAGCAGCGATATGGGGCTGCTGCAGGAACACACGTCGCAGTTGGCTGCTGGGAATTGAAATAGAAATGGGCACAGACTGCTCTGCAGCTTGGGTGTTGGGCACTGACTCTGTCGAGGTGAGCTAAAATGCAGAAGGATAATCTGCCAGCTTGTTGAAGCCCAAATTTACAAAATAAAGCTGACAAGTTACCTCATTTGAGTAATTTTGAGGGATTAATGAATCAAAGACTGAAGTAGTTTCAATGAAAATAATTTAATGATCAAACCCAAATTTTTACCTGAGTCTATTCCTTTGGGAAAACAACATTTTAGCATATTAAATCAAGGTCAGTGCCTTGCATTTCCTCTCTGGTGAGCAGTGACAGGACCAAGGGAATGTCTACAGCTGTGTCAGGGGAGGGTTAGGCTGGATTTTAGGAGAAGGTTCTTCCCAGAGGGTGGCCAGGCACTGTGAGTAAAGAACCTTCTAAAATCCAGCCTAAACCTCCCTGACAGCTTCATTTCTCCCACACCCGACTGCGAACCCAAGCCTGGGGAAAGTTTTGAAGCCACCCTTGCTGCCTTCATTCCACACTGAGCCCAGCCCTGCTGGAACTGGCAGGGCTTTGTTCGGGGAAGGAGAACACGGAGCAGAAGTTTATTTCACAGTGCTACCTAGTGGTTCCTGCAATAAATGATCAGCTCCTCAAAACGTTCCTCCAGACAGAACCTCCGTGTGGAGTAAATACAGATGACAAGGAAATCCAAACTTCCACCGCTGCCCGAAATGAGTTAAATTTAAGAGGAAAAAAGAAAAAGAAAAAAAAAAAGAAAAAAAAAAGAAAAAAGGGAAACACACTCGCAAACTAATTTTAAGTTTTCTGAGTGGATATTTATGGACATCAACAGCCCCATCCAACCTTCCACAGCTCTATCATGCCAGGAAAGGCATTATTATATAAATGTAATGTGTATATATGTATGTAAATGCATATATAATGTATATATGTGTGTATAAATATATATATAATGTATACAAATTATTTTTCTCCCTCACCACTGCCAGGGATTGGCACAGGAACATGGAGCAAGGGGCACCCACAGCTCATCAGAGACTGTCCCTGTCCCTCTCTCACAGCACCAGTGGGAATCCAGCTCTGTGCTCAGCTCTTCTGCCAGCGTGGGGACACTGAGAGTGACAAATCCTCCTCCCCTCCCTGCTCCTCTCAGGCTTTCCTCTGCCCCATAACCGGGGTTGCTGCACCGATTCCTGCTCTGCTCAGCATCCCCTCCCTCCTGCAGCCCCTTTAGGTTGATTTTCACATCCACACGGACATTTTCCAGCCCCAGGTGCCCTGGCACAGGAGCAGCTCTGTTTGCCCACACCAGGCAAGGGGCAGCAGCACAAATTGAGGAAGCTCTGTTCAAATCTGCCAGGACCCAGTGGAAGATGTTGAACCCAAGCCTGAGGCAGAGCTGCTGGACGTGACAGTTTTCCCGTATTTAGGAGGGGGAGAGCAGCCCTTGCTTCCCTGGGATCACCAGATGAAAGGAATCATGTAAGTACTAAGTAGTATTAATAGTCCCAGGCACAATATATATATATGAGAATAATATGGCCAAGCAATACTTAACAGTTATTTCCAATAGCAGCATTTGTATAATGCCATCGACACTCAACTGCTGATAAGCTGGACACACTCAAGGAATTTTAATAAGCCTTTGAAAAGCTTTAACTGATGTGAATTAAGCCCCGAGATAAATCAGACGCAGGGCTATCATTCTCCAGTTAAAAATAATTGATCTTGGATGTAAACGTCACATCTTGCGCCGCGGGGTACAAAGGCACAGAAAATGTCATTTGTCACCAGCAGTGCCTGGGGCTGACGGACACGTCCCGAGGGACCCGGGGCTCTGCTCGCCCCGGGAGCTTCTCCCGTGGGGTCGGGACCAGGAACCCCGCAGGAATGGGGCCGAGGGACCGGGAACCCCCCCCAGGAATGGGGCCGAGGGACCGTGAACCCCCCCCAGGAATGGGGCCGAGGGACCGGGAACCCCCCCAGGAATGGGGCCGAGGGACCGGGAACCCCCCCCCCCAGGAATGGGGCCGAGATAGGAGAATTAACAACACAGGGGCTCTCATTGCTACAAAATCCCCGTTCCCAGTGCCCCGGGCAAGGGCACAGAGCTGCTGCTGTCCCCTGGCTTTAATCCACCAAAATAGCTCTGCTGCCATTCCCCTCTCGCAGAGTTTTCATCTGTGGTTTAGCACTGAAAATAAAAGGTTTTTCCCCTTCCATATTTACTGTTTGTTGTTGCAGGAGTAAGGCTTTCTCCACTGGCATTTCCTCACTATCTTTTCTGGAATCCCCTGACAGACACCTTTTTTTTTGACAAGGTGATAAGAGCAGGAAGCTCTTGTTGAGGTCTGCAAAACCTAAATATAAACCCACATCTTCACAAAAATGAAATAACTTTCAGAAATGGGAATGTAAATTCCCTCTTGCTGTCTCTCAGCATGAACATTGTCTTATTTATTGCTTACAAAGTTATTTATCATTAAGTCTGTGAAAGATCGGGAACAAAATTTGGGTCAAAGGCTGCAATTACCAAAGATAAAACTATTTTAAACAAATCTGCAGATAAAGAGAATGGTTGCTTTTGTTTTCTTTTTCCTCAGTTTTTAAAAAAACTATTTCTTATTGGTTGGTTTTGAATAAGCAGGTTACTGGCACAAGCCAGTCAATGAAAGCCACGAGCCACTGACATTAAACTATTTTCATTTTTGCTGTAGCTGCTTTCAAAAATCATCTCTGACATTTAAGCAAACGGGAATATTATGATGAAGAAATTGCAAATGCTGCTAGGAATATCCAAATGAGAAGCAGCAAAACCAGCATCTTTCAAGAACACGGCTGAGAAAGGAATCCTTCATTATTTAATCCAAAATACACTGCATTGATTTATATATATTATGTGTTATATATGTATCAATATGCAGAACAGGGGAAGGCTTGCTTATACTTGAAATAGTGAGTTATCATTTATATATATATATATATATATATACTATATTTTTATGAATACACTGAGCAAGGGGAGGCTTGTTTCTCTTGGAAACATCAAGTCATCATCACACACAGGACAGGAGGCCGACCGGATCAATAGACTTACTCAATATAGAAAAATCTTATCTTCCTTTCGGGCTGGCTGGCCATAATGTCAGCACCCAGATGCCTCTGACAGAGTTATCGCCCATCAGCA
>VXBR01004193.1:132344-157912 GCA_013400215.1 Cisticola juncidis | reverse complement strand
CTCCAGGGATGGGCACTCCAAACCTCCCTGGGCAGTGCCAAGGCCTGAGCGCCCTTTCCATGGGGAAATTCCTGCTGCTGTCCACCCTGAGCCTCCCCTGGCCCTTTCCATGGGGAAATTCCTGCTGCTGTCCACCCTGAGCCTCCCCTGGCCCTTTCCATGGGGAAATTCCTGCTGCTGTCCACCCTGAGCCTCCCCTGGCCCTTTCCATGGGGAAATTCCTGCTGCTGTCCACCCTGAGCCTCCCCTGGCCCTTTCCATGGGGAAATTCCTGCTGCTGTCCACCCTGAGCCTCCCCTGGCCCAGCCTGAGGCCGTTCCCTCTCCTCCTGTCCCTGTTCCTGGAGCAGATCCCAAATCCCCCCGGCTGTCCCCTCCTGTCAGGAGCTGTGCAGAGCCACAAGGTCCCCCTGGAGAAGTTCTGTGTTTACACCCAGGAGCCTCCTTGGAATCCTGGCCAGGCCGGGCTGACACTGGTCACGAGCAGGGTGGGGGAACACAAGATCACTTCTGTACCCCCAAAATGAGAAACAGGGCAATCCATGCCCTTTGCTTTCCCCACACACTCCCCCCGTGCTTTGTCCTTTCACTGCTGCCCTCAGACCCTTTGGACATTTCCACAGGACCTGCAGGCACCCGGCTCTCCAGGCATCAATCCAGGCTCTCCAGGCATCAATCCAGGCTCTCCAGACGGTCCCACACCCACCCAGCAGTGCAAGGCAGCTCTGAGAACGAGGAAGGAAAAAACCCAGATATTTCCTTACCCAGCTGTCATCCACTCCAAAGGAAAGTTCCTGGGAATACCAGGAGACCGGGACTCAGTTCAAGGCAGCAGATGTCATTCACTGACATTGCACACACACAATGATTCCAGACAATATTTCCTCCACAATTTTTATTTTAAATTACAAAGGATGTTGCATACATTGATGAATTTGTATCTGAATAGAAGTGCTAGGGATCAAGGGTGACAGAGTAAACAAAGTCAATAGTTTAATTGTGCCTCTTTTCAAAAAAATAAAGCTGCACAACTATTAACCAACATTTAACATTGCAACTCTTAACAGATCATGCTTTGAACAAGGTAAATTTATTTTCTAACAGAGACAAGACTTTCAGTAAGTTTTTCTGAGCTCCAGTTGGAAGTTGATTATAGAATATCAAGGACAGCATTACAATCATGACCCCAAGCATAGGCGGAACAGGATGCCACGTTTTGTTTAAAATGCCTTTTTTTTTTTTTTTTTTTTTTTTTTTTGCATCTGCATGTGCCATCAGCCTTAAGAGTTCACCCAACCACAAATACTGAGCAATCGGTTTTCCTTGGATATATAATATTCCACGAAGATAGATGACTCCAATCAGAATATATGAATATCAATCATTATAACAGAGATTAAAATTAAGTTTTCTTACTAAGTTCTGTTTCCTAACCAGAAGATTTTGATAGGGTGGGATGTGCTTTTTCCAACATCAAATCCAATCCAGAAGTTTTTCTTACAGGAGCTGGCTAAGCCACCTAAATTTTACTTTAAAAGATACCCAACTACAAAATAGTTAAAACTCCAGAAAAACTCTGAACAATGATGTTATCTGCAAAGTTTGGAGTTTTATTTCATTTTATGGGGAAAACAAAAAATGCAAGCGTGGCTTCAAAGAGCTCTGGTTCCCCTTTTAGCTCCCCAGCTCTTTAGAAAGACAATAAATGCAGTCAGTATTTGCTCCTGTGGAAGTTCATGGATGTCCAAGAGGCTGAGGATTGTAATTCAGAGTGCAAAGGCACCTTCTAGAAGCACTGGAGGGAAAACATGGCATATTGTGAAATGCAAGAAAGACAGAGATTTTTGTTTGCTGCAAAGAAATATAGCCTGAAAGTGCCATCTTTGATTAATGACATTGCAGAATCCCCATTTACATTGGGAGATGCTCAAGAGTGGTGTTTTCTCAACAGACTAATGCCCTTAATACAGTTACAAGAAGGATCAGTCACTGAGGCAGCAACTGTTTGAAATGTACTTCACACGATCCCTGGGGTAAACAAAATAAACCTCAGCTGTGTGCAAGGCTGTGTCAACAAGCCAAGACCACATCTAGCAGCACACTCCACTAGGTGATTCCAACTGAAGCCTCCAACTTCAAAAGAAAATCAAATCATGCTCAGATGCACTCGTGAAACTCGGGTCTCAAGGCCAAATACAGATCCTGACATTCCCGGTCCAAACTGGGCTGTGCCTCAGCAGAATTTCAGGAAGACGAGCAAGCACTTTGAGGAACAGAACTGCATTTGCTATTTCTGCTGGAGGCAGCTTGGATACAACCCTTGGAAATTCTCCTGATAAAACCTTTTAGAGCTTTAAGTTAAAAAAAAAAAAAGCTATGTTTAAATGATTTATGGAAAAGCACATCCAGTCATTATAGTTATGAATAAGCTGTTTCATTAATGAAGGCAAATATTAGATAAATATTGGGGGAGTGTGTTTTTTAAAAATAAATTTTAAACTGACACCTCTGTATTTCCAAAGTGTCTGTTTGCTTTTAGGTTAGTCAAAAGACCCTTCATGCATTTTAGGTTGGTTTTTTGTTTGTTTGTTTGCTTTTTAAAGAAACTCCAACTTTTCCCTGGCCTTCTTAGTATGGCAAAAAGTCATTTTATAAATTAGGAACTGAACACAGCTGAGCCTGACTCTCACATCAGCTTTACAGCAATGCAACTTTATTAAATCACAATGATTTCAACTGGTATGATAAGAAAATCCAGCCCATCCACACGTAAACATAGCTTTAGTAGTAAGTCTCTCTCATCCCAAAAAACAAAAAGTACTCACCAAGTATCAGTAAATGTGTTCAATAAACCATAAAAGGAAGCATTAGCAAAAGGGGTTTTGGGTTAAAAACACCCTTCAGGAGCACCCCCACGTTTTGCAAGGCCATTCAAAACTGGTCTTCCACAGAAATACAAAAGTACTAGTGAGAGAAACCAAAATCAGCCCTATCCGCACTCGCTCCAGCACGCTCGCATCAGCTCTGACTCCACCTCAGAAGCTTTGACAAGTTCAGAGGGAATGAAAAACATTTAGTTCTAGATGTACAAGTAAGGCACAATATAAAGCCACATCATCATCTGTCATGAAGGGAGGGGGGAGGACGAGGGTCATACATGGTACAGCAGAACAAGCAGCCCATCGATTCCAAGTGTGGCACCTACGTTCAGACTGACGAGATCTCGACAAGAGCAGTTATGACAGCATGCTTTTAATATGGAAACAAATCCTAGAGAATCCAGTGTATCAGAAAAAGGAAGAGCTTCTGGTTGTATTAAATCAAAAAAATAGATCATTGTTTTTGGATATAGGATTAAAAGTGAATATTCACAATGCCTACACTCAAAAACAAACGGAAAAACCCAGGACTTTGTTAAGATCCACATACTATGTATGAACACTGAAAATCTTTAGAAAATGGTCTTCTCTAAAGATCACCCCAAAACGCATGCCACAATTGCCAAAAAACAGAACATGTACATTTGTTGGTTTTTATACCCTTATAAGATTGTTGTTTGTGATAAGTATACACTAAATGTATATATTTTAATGACACTAGAGGAAGCAGATTGTTACTGGCATTAAAGTACAACCATTTCTAGACGGTTTAAATGCCACAGAGTCCCCTGGTTAAAATGTAAAGCTGCACAGCTTGCCTATGTCACCTTTATGATAAAGTTAAACCAGCAAAAGGTCTTATCTTTACTCTACATTTTACTGCCAGGTTTTATTTATCTCAAGTATCGCTGCAGCATTCTGACCAGCCCAGAGTTAGCAGCAAGTGGCAGGAATCATATAAAATGCAGTTTCTTTTTTTTTTCTTTTTCCTCTTTTTTTTTTTTAAACAAAGTGCTTTTCTAAGATATACATACATATAAATAGTTACAAAATAAAGTGTCAACATTAAAAAGCTCAACTATTTCAAAGCTTTAACTTAAAATAATACATAGGAAACACTGAAATGCGAGGGTATGGAACTCACTAAAGATTCAAAGTCTACCTTGAAATGCGAGACCAAAATCATAGTCTGGTTTTCAGACAAAAATAAAAAGCTATAAAGTTGTGTGCTGCCCAGGATTCCCAGGCAGACAAAAAGGGGGGGATTTTAAATACCTTGTCAGTTGAATTTGTCACAGAAGTTTTTACCTGATTTCAAACTGCTCTCTCAATGCTCAGAGACGCTGCCTCACCTGCAGGGTTTGGATGAAGCACAGGGACGAGCTCTGTGTGCCAGCCCTGCTCAGGCACGGCCTGCACCTCACAGGACACATTCTCTGTCGGGCTTTTTGGGGCCCTGGGCAGCTCCACAAGAACAAGAAGAATACACCAGACCCACTGTGGAAAGCAGCAGCCAAACTTCACCTCACCACCACAACAACAACACAAACGCCTCAAAGGAAAACACCCACATTCCACTCAGATTTTGCAAGCCTTAAGTGGATTTACAATTTTGCCTAAATTGCCCTGGGTATTTGTTCAGTCTCTCGTAGGAAAGACTTTCTGTACAGCTCAGTAGTGGTATTTTGGCCTCCTCCTCCCTTTTGAGTCTTCCAAAATATTTAGGTACAAAGGAAGCTGTGAGTGTGGCAGGGCCACCACTTTCACCGGCCACTCTTCCTGCACTGTTACCCATCCAGGCTTTTTTCTCTTATAGTACAAGCTTGGATATAAAAATAATCTATAAACAAAAAGGAATCACAGTACAAACAAACTTACACAAACTAGAAACGAAGTGGAGAAATTCCCCAAAGGGAGTGGGGAGAAAGCCTTCATGGACTTTTGCATTTTTTTTTCAGCAGCTACATTTGAAAATATTTGGTATTTTTATTTTCAGTAAACAGTGTTTTGTCATCTTTAAATAGGGAGAGAAAGAACAGGGAGGAAAAGGAGGGGGGTCCATGAAACCAGAGAATGATCTTGCCTTGAGATAAAGGACTTTCTCATCAAAGGCTAAAGCTTTTAATCTGTACGTTAACACTGATTACAAAGCCAACTCTTATTAGCAGAAGAGCAAATAAGAACTTTGTGTTAATATTCCTCAATCATAGAAACTACTGAATTAACAAGAATAAGTCACATATAAGTCTGAAGAAGCTAGTTTCGAAATACCTGTACAAAAATATAAAAGTCTATAAATTTTTTTTTTGTTTTGTTTGAAGCCTGTGTTGATCCTTGGAAACATCACATGCATAATAATACATCAACTGGAAAAGTGGCAACTAAGGAATTAGATATTTGTAGCTCTTTTTTTTTCCTCTTTACATATATACACGTTACAATAAAAATAATTTTATTTTGGTTGTTTGGTGGAAGTATACTACAACAAGCTAAATACTTTTTTTTTTAAATTCTCAAAGTCGAAAACTATTTTACCAATAGCTTACTAAAATCCAAATATATTAAAATCTCCTACAGTAAGTGCAGAGAAAAAAGATTTAAAGACTCCAAGACGGCCACCAACTTATCTACCATGGAAGCGAACTACAAGAACAGCAAAATAATATTGTTATGTATGAATGCTCCTTCTGTAGATAATTGGACCCAAACAAAAAAATTCACAGTTCAGTAAGATCCCTAACCCTGACCTTTAATTTTTTTTCTTTTTTTCTTTTGTTTTTACATTCAGTACAGTATCATATAAGCTGTGCAAAACTTTACTTAGACTGGCAGTTCGCCATATCAGTTGCATTTGTCTTTGGTACAAAAATAAACAATCGCATTAATGTGCAAGTATTTGTTTTCTTCCGGCCAAAGTACCGAAATTGAGTTTTCTAGAGCCATCTTTTATACAATACATAGACTCTGTGGCATATATCTACATTTTCAACATATTCCTATATACATTCAAAAATTTTTAAGAGCTGGAACAAATACATTAAAACCTAAAATCTTACCATCTATACAGCTCCGTTTTGCCCCTCAGGGTTTTCTTCATACAAAACTTTACCAGCTTATACTGATAGCTCTCCCCACAAAATACAAGGCACAAAGAAGATACTTTTTTTTCTCTTGCTTGCACAGACATTTAAATACTCTATTAAGCTCAGAAAATTAAAGTTTCATATGGCACACTAGCTCTAATGCTGCGTGTGCTATGTACAAGTTAATGGTTGCAAAGAAAGCTTACTTTTTTTTTTAAGAACAAGAAAAGTAGGTACAATTATTTAAAAATAAAATAAAAGAACAAAAATCTCTCTACATTGACAGCTTTGCCAAAAAAATGCTTCCTCTTGCTTCACTTGGACCATAAACCTGTCACAATGTCTTGCAAACGCTAAAAATTTTCACTAGCAAACCCACGTTTTTGCTTCTAAAACAAAAGTGATATATTCTGGTCCTAGATCATTTGAAAGAGAACTTTCATTTCTGCCCTTGAGCTTTGAAAGCAGCTTTGAAACTATCTGGTTTATGGTCCAAAAATGCTCTGCAGCATTTTCTACCACGCCATGATTTGTTTTCCTACGCTGTTACTGAAACCAGCGGAACCTACAGGTGAGTGTTTGCAGAAGGCTAAGCTGACATGCAGACCAAAATGCCATTTACAGGAGCAGCAGGGGCAGGACCTGAGCTGGGGCAGCTCCAGCCCTGCCCTACACCTTGGCCATGGGGATCCTCAGCCCCACCAGGCCGCCCGTGGGGTCTCCCTCTGCCGTCTTCTCCAGGACCTGGTTCACGAACTCCGACGTCTGGCCAGCCACAGGAAGTCCTGAAAGGGAGGGAAGAGGAGCTGCTCTCAGGGCACTGCTCATGGCCCATTCCTAGGGGTGACACAAAGCCAGGGACACTTTGGTTGGGACAGTGGGATCAGGAAAGGGTTCATTCTTTCCTCTGTTTCAGAAAGGTTTGCAATGGAACGCGGCGAGATCAGAGGGAGGGAGCAGCTCTGCTGGGAGAGCTGGGGCTGTTCACCTGGAGAGGAGAAGCTTTGGGGTGACACAACTGTGCCCTTCCAGTGCCTGAGCAGGACAGCAAGGTGGAGAGAGACTTCTTACAAGGGCTGGAGGGACAGGACACAGGGAATGGCTTCCCAATGCCAAAAGGCAGGGTCAGATGGGAGATTGGGCAGGAATTGTTCCCTGTGAGGGTGGGCAGGCCCTGGCACAGGGTGCCCAGAGCAGCTGTGGCTGCCCCTGGATCCCTGGCAGTGCCCAAGGCCAGGCTGGACAGGGCTTGGAGCAGCCTGGGACAGTGGAAGGTGTCTCTGGGATTAGCTTTGGGGTTCCTTCCAACTCAGGGAATTTATGATTCGCTATCTTCATATCCAGGTAAATACACAAAGTTCACTCCTTACCAAGAGTGTCTTTAATGAGTATGTTCAACTTTTGTTCCATGTTGATTCCTCTGTCATCTTTAGGTACCTGCACCCGATTAACTATTTCTTGTTTAATGGAGTTGATGACAAAGAGTAAATTATCTGCAAATAAAAAAAGAGGATTAGCATTACATCACATTCCTCTAGAAGGGATTCACAGTTATCCACACACAGCTATCTGTGTGAAATCCCACTTACTGTAAAATTAAAGGTAATAGTTTACATCAAATATTACCAATATTTTCAATAGTATTTACAGCACATGTATACATTTACATAATTTACATCTGCAAAGTAGCTCAACATTGCAGGTAACCCAATTCACATTCACTTTATTCAATGGGCTGGTTCTGTACCAACAGAATTGCTGGGTTTGTACCAACTCTTTTCTCTGTGAGAAAAGGTTACATGATGATGCAAAACACTGACTTGCCCAAACAAAAGAAAAATTAAGATGTGAAGAGTTGTATTTACCATATTCCGTGTTGAGACCCCAGAGTTTTACTTTGTTGGCTTCATACTGGGCTTTCTTTTTTAGTCTACAAGCCCTATGGCAAGAAGAGGGGAAGAATTAGAACACTGCCAGAAATTCCAGAGCAGTAAGAGCCACAAGAACTCATCAACCAACCCTCCCAGAGCTGTGATGCACAAACTCAGCCACCCTCACCTCCACTGGGAACATTCTGCCACCTGCATTTGCTCTTGTTTGACTCTTGTGGAATTTGCCACTGTCCCAGCCCTAAGGCAGCCAATCCCATTGGAAACACATCCTTATCTAGGAAACAGCAAACCACAGCTCCCAAGGTGCCAGCTGTCCTGCTTTTTGACAAACTGGTAATTTCCATTTGATAAATTTATAATTCCCATTTGATAAATTTCAACTCCCATTGCAGGAGCTACCACAGGAAGCTGAATTTCTTTAGGCAAAAATTAGTTAGCTCTTTATCATTCACTTGCAGCAATCCCAATTTCCTCATCCCTGCAGCTTTACCCAGTGCATACCTGGAAGCCAACTTGTTCTTTTCTTTCCTTGACCTGGGCCTGGCAGTTAAGGGGAGTTCACTGACCGGTGTCAGGTCACTGATCACCTTATTCAGCTTCCTCAGCTCGTTACCAATCTGCAGCAGCTTTCTGGGGTTGGGAGTCAGGTCCTCCACATCAGTCCTCCGTGACTTCTTTGCTGCATATTTTCCTGTTTGAAATATGCAGAAAAATGGGTAGGGAAGTGACACAATACGTCCACAATCCTGTGAGAAAATACTCCAAGATAGGCATTTTTGGGTGCAGTTTAAGTTCCTTTGTTCATTGCAGGAGAATGGGCCGGAATCAGGTGATCCCTGTGGCCTCTCACAATAGAAAGAGCATTTCCAGACAAAGAGCTTTGTACAATTCATATTCTATCCAGATCAGATAAGAGCAAATACTGCTGGCCAGGCCATTGGATGTGACAGAGAGCATACACACAACTCTGCTGAAAAATGTATGTCACAAGTTCAAACCCTGTTGTTTTGCTGCAGCTGTAAACTTGTTAACTCCTATTCAGCCAAAATATCCTCCTGCACACTCCAGTGGACTAAATTCCTAAATAATCTTATTTCTAAAGTTCTGTACTAAGAAAGATGCTGAGGCCTGATGCTGAAACAATCTTCAGGGATGCTGAGATGAAATGATTCACATAAAGGCCAGTTAATCCCTTTTATTATATGTATTTGAAGCTCTTCAAGGCCTGGTTTTGCACTTGACTTAAAGGTCAAGTGTCTGGTGGGTTTGAGTCTTCAGAGCATATTTGGTTATTTGGTGTTGGATGATAAATATAAAATAATGGAATCACAGAATGGCTTGGGTTGCAAGAGACCTTAAAGTCATCTTTTGTCCCCCTTGCCATGGGGGAGTGCCACCTTCCACCAGACTAGGTTTTCAGAGGTCCATCATGAGAAAGAGCAGTGATTGGGAGTATTGATATTTCCCTACAGGATAAAGCTTTTAAAAACTAAGGAGATTTAAAGAAAAAAATGCTTTCTTCCCTGAATAAATCTACAGGTAAGAACAACAACAACAAAAAAAATCTTTTGATTTAAGAGAAGGCCAACTGCCTTTTTAAAAGCAGTAATTTTCAACTCTAAGGGAACACTAACCTTACAACCAGGGAAGTTGGTTTAATTTGCTCCTTCAAAGCCAAAACCAAACAGAGCAGCCTAAAAGAGTTTCTGTGACAAGAAAACAAAAATACCTCTAAAAGTGGCTTGTTTGGGGTGATGTTAATCATGTTTGTGGCGCAGTAATTTCTCACTGGGAATAAATCACAGTTATTAGAGCAACTGGTTTAAGTTTCTAAGAGGGCATCTTAAGGAAACAGTTTATTCCCAGAGGAGCAACTGCTTCACTGTGCTGCATTCACAGGGAGAAAACAAGGAGGGAGCAGCAGAGAGAGACAGTTGTGCCTCAGTGCTTGTCCTCAGTTCATGCAGTGCCCCTGGAGCTGGCAGCCCAGAGCCCTGTGCTAACACAGGCAGCACTGACAGAACAGCCTGAGCAGTTAAACCACCCATCCAATATTTACAGTATCACACTGAGAACGCTTTGAACTCTCGGGGTTTCCACTGAGAGCCCTTGGAAGCCACAATTCTCAATTCATCCCCACTCCTCTGCAAGAAACCACACTGAAAGTCTCTACTGTGCCTCCCCTGGGCGCTGCAGAGCCCTGGTAACTGAGGAACTTACAGTGCTTGACTTTCCACAGGCAAAACACAACTTCTCAGCATGGCAAGGAGGGGATTTGGCTGCTGAGGGTGCCCCAGGAGAAGGCAGTGATTTGTGAGCAGGGTGAGGGTTCCTTACCGTGGTGGAGCCCGTTTTTCTGGTACATGTTGCTGGGCAGGGTGTCCCTGTTCCACTCGGACGGCCTCAGCATCCTGTCCTGCTGGGCCGGTGTCAGCTGCTCGCTGTACTCCCAGAAGTATCTCCGCTTGCCCCTCTTCCGAGAGGAGATCGCAGTCATTTCTTTCAAATCCTCCACAGAATCGTTCTCATACCCTACAAGGATGCAAGGGGTTGTTTATATGCTGGTGACACAATTGTTTGTAGGCCTTTAGCAGCGGACTGAGGATTCAAGTTAAGAGCAAAACCACAGATCTGTTTTGCATTATCTAACTGTTTTGGTTTCCAGTATCAACTGCTCCTAGGTACTTGCCTTAAATCCAGGATAGACATTGAGCCCCTGATGGGGCTTCATTAGTTGAAAAAACTGAAATTATTTATGTATTTAAAGTCCCTTTGTGTTCTCTGACCCCTAAGCTGTAGCCCCCCACAATCCCAGCAGTGCCAGGTACAGACAGCAGATGTTGGACCACGTTCTCCCATCCTGACAATTTTCTCCATGAATTGGCAGAACACAATCCTAACTCACCTCCACATTGACAAAAAGCATGGAAAGAGAAGCAGATAACAAAGACAGATTAGCAAAAGACAATAAAGAAAAGATTATTCAATTACAGAACACTCTGAGTTGGAAGAGGCCCACAGGATTGAGTCCAACTCCTGCTGCTCCCTGAGTCCAAAGACCTGCAGGGAACAAATCCAAGCCCTGATTCCTCCCAGGCTGGAGAAAAGGGCTCTGTTATCAGGACAGGGACCAAAGGACCACCCAAACTGAAAGGATCTGGACCCACTGTTCAACCTCTTCCTCCTCTTCAGTGGGATGAGAAGAAATGATCCCCAGTAAAGCTGTACAATATTTTAGAGGTGAATTATGATGCACTTGGTATCATGAACTGCTCATGAAGGACATGGAAATTGTAATGCCACCATCCACATCACAGAAATATTTTACCATGACTATGTAAACACAAACCACAGGTTTTCAAACCCTAGATATGCTTTAGAAAATAAAGATAAGCTATAGTAAGGTTAAAAAAATCTCAAACCACTGCATGGCCTTTTATGCTAAAATGCTAAATAACAGTTTACATTTACTTAAAAAAGGAACATTCCTAAACCTCACATATTCTGATGGAGCTAAAGGAAAAGCCATGGATGCATGAACTGCAGGCTTAGCAAGCCTTGACCCCATATGCTTCAGCTCTACTTCATCTTCCACCAGCACAAAGAACACTTTCTTCCTTTTAAAACAGTCCATTCAATTAGTCTGTTTGCACTTGAACAAACAGTTGAAAGAGGAAAATCAAACTTTCTTGCTTTGGTCTGACTCTGACGTCATAACCCAAAGCATGAACAGAATCCAGGTATGCAGAAGGATGAAATCCATCCTGAAGTTCTGCTTCTCATCATTTCATCAATTTACTCATTTACTTGGATCCTCTGATTTATTGGAAAGGCAGGATTTTAAAGGCAAACCAAACAACAAAACATGCTTTATAAAACATTTGTGTTGTATAGCCAAAATTATTGACAATTTACATTAAATACAGTTTCAAATACCATAAATATTTGTAACTGTAGCTCCATTTTACTCAAATGCTGTTTGACATATGTATCAAAATACACTCAAAAAGCCCACTGACTTTCCACCTAAAAAAAAAGCTGTGTAACTCATTATACAGCAATATATATATCTTGAGCCCATCTTCATGATAACACAGAATTAATCCAACCAATGAAAACAAATCTCTGTTAAGAGCTGAAGCGTACAAATGTACAACAAGGTTAAAATCAGGACTTCCTGTTTGCTTATTCAAACTGTAATTAAGTTAGCAACTTCAATTACATTGACTTAATACATCCTGCCTTGCCAGCCCAGCACTGACCTGCCACCATTCTAAAGTTACATAAAAGAACCCAGCGCAGAGTCCTAACCTAACACACAAACTTGTTCAGCTGCTCTGCACTGCATTTACCCCTCCTCTTAGCCAAGATCACACAGCAGGGCAGGCTTCTCAGAAATCTGAAAGGCTTCTTGTGTGCAACTCTGGAGCCCTTCACAAAGCCCTCCTAGAAGTCTTTCTTCACATCCCTCCCTGTGGTTTGGAGTTTAAATTCACCAGGGTTAAATGAAGCAGAACAGAGAACAGTGTGCACATGACTTCTGCATCTCACCAGGTGAAACCCAAAAATAACCCCGCTGAAACAAAGCCAGAGAACTCCTCCTCACCACACCACAGAGGCTTCTGAAAAATCATTTCCAGTTGATGGTCCAGGTGCTCAGACTGACCTAATGCAGCTTCTTAAAACAATTCCTGTCTCTCTGTGAGCACTTTTTCTCTCAATTCTTCTCCAGTGCTACTGACAACTGAATAAATTGCTGCATTTCCCATTTCTGGAAAATACGCTCAGTAATAGGAAACCCTCCACATTTAAATGCTAGAAAGGGCCTGGGCTGGTAATTCCCATAATAAACTACCTTTGCAGGGGACCAAAATTGTTAAATCTGTGCCATGGTGATAATAAAAGCACTGTTTTCCAAACTTGCCTGAGAGCCAGTCACATTTTTAGCTGTTTCTCCTTCACTGTATCTAAATATTTCCTCAGATAACACTTGAAGAAAGCATTTCATTCACTCTAAAAGCATACATGAAGAATAACCAAAAGCAAATTATGTATTAAAAAACATTAGAGGGCCAGAAATAACTAGTAGATTTTTGTTCTGTCAGTAAATTACATCCTCACTCAAAATACCAACTGATTTTGCTTTCAGAGCTGTGGAAGGTTTAATTTTCCTGTGTTGTGCCTATTTTTGGATATTTTACCCATAGTATTTACCTTTAGAGGTAAAATAGCAACACAAAGTACAAGAGCGACATAATTAGAATATCTGGAGATGTTATTTTCTAAAATAGACACAATATATGATAAATTTTTTAATATCACAACATTTGAGTGGTTTTAGGCTTCATTCATGGAAGGGTTTGGCAAGCTTGGATAAGCCCAGATCCTCAGCTACTGCTGCAGAATGTGGGTTGTTGGTCAGTAAAATAGTTAGTTAAGTTAATTAATTCCACCCACAGCATTTAACACAACATTTTTCATGGATCCCAGGCTCCCAGTGCAACACATCCCCCATGGGCTGCAGAGCTGGAACAGCTGCTCAGGGCCCCAGAAAGAAGAGGGATTCACTCCAGAAGGGAGGAAGAGGCTTCAAAAATGTTAATAGAAATGTGCTGTGTGCATGTGAAAGTAGCATAAAGGGCAGAATGCTTAACGAGTTTAATGCCAACGCAGGAAATCTAATTAGAAAATAATTTCATCTGAGAGTTCATTATGACAAACACTGACAAGCTTTAGGGGAGCTGCTGTTCTCAACAAGGAAAAATTTCAGCTGCTTTATCCCCTCCAAGTTACACACTGCCAAATGTCTGAATACTTTAATTCTTATACTCTACTGCAGGGCATTTAGAAGATGTGGATATTGTAATATTTTCTGAAATGAAATTAATACTTGGTTACAATCCTGTCGCTTTCCTGCAGATTTTATTTTTATACAATGTTCCTGTTTTGTTACCTTCTAGGTGAAGGTTAGTTCTTATTCCTGCTGTTAAAACTCCATTTCTCCAGGCAGGAGAGAGGAACTGAGTATCCTCTGAAGCCCCACTGCTGAAAACCACCCAGAAATGATTCTATTAATTTCAGTCATTCTTTGGATTCTGTGGAAAAGCTGTACCTGAAAGTAGGACTTAAGTAATTATGAAATCATTTCACTCAGGATGTGATTTTATCCTGACAGATGCAACTCTGGATAAATTCACAGCTACAAGAAGTGCTAGAAAGCTCTGCTCTACCAGAGAGCTACAAAAAAAAAAAAGGCTACACTTGAAGGCAGCTGCTCTAACCTCAGGCTACAGCTGGGCTTCCTGTATTCTCTTTTTTTTTTGTTGCACAACCACAGTTTGTGTAGTTTTTCACCACACAGGGCAACAGAGACCTTGTATACATTGAATTAATCGCATTTTGCTAAGCACTGAGAAAAAGTGGGAGGAGAGTTCACAGCTTAAGATCAGTGCTGCTCATGTGTAACTACCAGGAGTTCAAAAGCTTTCCTTCCATTCAGAGGACAAATCCATCAACCTCCACGTTAGCAAAGCCCTGCAATGCTGGTACCTGGTTCTGAGAAGGTGTCACTGATGTCATCGTCCTTATCGTCCTCGTAATCTTCCTCCTCATCATCGTTCTCAGACAGCTCGTGCTCACTGCCAAACCCTTCGTCATGGTCCTCATCTTCAACATCCTCCTCCTCCTCCTCCTCCTCCTCGGGCTCTGCTTTGGCTGACTGCTCACCCAGAGTGTCTGTTACAAAAAGAGAATAATTGTGCTCTTCTTTCTTCTGCGAGGAGTCCGGCACGGAGGTGCTGGCGGAGAGGCTGCTCTCCCCCACGGCCAGCCCCGGGCTCTCCTGGGGAGGGCTGAGCAGCAGCTCCTGAGTCTCTTTAAAAGGCAAACCAGGAGTTGTGCTGTGACCATGGGGGGACTCCAGTCCTTTCCTCTCTTGCCTCTTTGCCACAGCCCCACAGTAGCAGGTGTTCTCCTTGGCCGCGTCGGCGTGCGCCTGGCTCAGCACGGGCCTGCTCTGCGGCAAGGGGTTGATCTTTACTTTTGCCTTTTTAACGTAGTCCTTACATTCCATGTGAATGTTCACCTTCTCACTGCTGAACACGTTGGTCTTGGCCATGATCTGAGTGCTGGAAGCAGCCTGGCTGCCAGGCTTGCTGGCCTTCTGGGCACAGTCCGACAGCGCCGCCTCGGCCTGCACGTTCTTGGAGGAGCACACCGGCGCCGCTGCTCTGCTCGCCATTTTTTTGCCAGGTAACAAAGGATTTAAAGGGTTTTGTTTTACACTAAAGAGCAAATCGGGGTAATAGAGTGAATCTGAGACAGGCTGGGAGTCCTCGCTGTTCAGCTGAGCCAGTGTGGGTGTTTTGCTTATCACCTCTTCGTCCTGGTACGGGCTCGAAAAGTCATCGAGGCCCAGGTAATCCACCTCTTTTGTTCCCCAGATGTCACAGCTGGTTAATTTAGTGTACTTAGTTAGGTCTTCACAGTAGGTATCCCACTGCTCCCACTTGGAGGTGAAAGCAGCTTCTTTGTCCAGGATGTCTGTAAAAGACTCCAGGTTCTCAAGGTCTTTGCAGTCCTCCATCAAAAGCAGGTTGTCCCTGGAGCTCTGCTGATAGTCCATTTCTCTGTCCTGTGCACAATAAGATAAGTTAAAAGTTTATACCAAAAAAGTTTCCATACTCTATTTCCTCTACTTCATCTGGTAAGGAGAGCTCAATCCCAGTGAAGTATGAGAGTGGTGACATAGGAAGAGACCTCAACTTTCAACCAAAAGCTTCTTTTGAAGGTCAGAATGAAGCTCAGCTCCTGTGCTTCAGCAACAGATCTTTCTGAGGACACTGCTCTTCCTACAACTCTGTATTTTCCTGCTATTGCAAATCCATCTGCTCATCAGGAACTAAACCAGTAATAATATCCATGTATTTAAAATATGGAAAACATCACATCTCTAGGTCAATCTTTGCTGTCTGCTCTAACAGAACATGCTTGAGTTCACCAGTTCCTGGAAAACCTCATTCTAGCACGACCAATTAATGGCCACGATTGACCTTTCTCTGATGCAGAGACAAAATGAAAAAGGAAATGCTCATTTAAGTAGCTTGTGAGTCAACTTTTATTTTCCTTCCCCTGCACTTAAAGCTGGGTGCAGTAGAACATAGCAGGGGGAAATCCTTCCCTGTGAGGGTGGGCAGGCCCTGACACAGGGTGCCCAGAGAAGCTGTGGCTGCTCCTGGATCCCTGGAAGTGTCCAAGGCCAGCCTGGACAGGGCTTGGAGCACCTTGGGATAGTGGAAGGTGGATGTGAGCCTGTCCCAAAGGCCAGTTTGAAGAGGTGCCTGTTGAGGAAGCATCACATTTGCAGTCCAGCTCTTCCCTAATCAGCAGCCAGCAATAATGAATAATTTCGCAGCATTCCTGAACCAACAGCCCTTTACTCCTACAGGAACTGGTGTCAGTCAAGGGATGGAATTCTGGCACACACAGGGACCTACCAGTTCATACATGAAGTCTGGATCTGAGCTGCTCGCCAGGAGATCCGTGCTCATCAGAGTCTGCTCTGAAAAGAGGTGGCTCCGAAAGGCATCCCCAAAAGGAGGGTCCATTCCACTCACACTGGGCTACAACACAAGGGACAGACATTGCAAACGTGACATAAAAAGGCACATTTTCATCTTCAACCAACAGAAAGAGGATGATCATTGCCTCCTAATCTCCAAAGGTTTTTACCATCACAGACAAGCACATCATTCCCCAGAAAAAGGGAAGCTGACAACATGCAGGAGCAATCAAAGGACAATTTCTATCTACCACAGAGCTGCAAGAGCATTCACTGCTCCTTCATTCCTCCCTGTTGGTTTGAAAGTCTTATGTTTGCCAAGTTTTGGGATATGCTGGCATTTATAGAGGATGAGGGCCAGTCCTGGCAAGATCTGGGAGTCCCTCTAATGCAAATCATTTTGTAAAAAAGCAGTGTTGACTGTGTTTAGAGCCATTAGAACTCATAAAACTTCCACAGGAAATTGTAAAAAAACCAAAATTTATGACAACTAAATCAAGATTGTTACCTCTCTCTCAAGAAGGAAGTGAAATTTGGCAAAAAAAGCATTATGCAGGATGACTGGGCAAGCAGGGAATGGGCAGCAAGGCCTTCTGCTGCATTTAATTCCAGACCTCAATTTCTCTTCTAGACACTCTCACCCTGAGGGCTGGGAAGGGAGAAACACTGTGCTGCTGAAAGTCATTCAGTGTGCTGAGTGTGAATCACTGCAGTAATAAAAGGCTGTTCTGCTCTCCAGGCATCCTCCCTCACCAAGAGACAACTGAAGCCTGAACAAACACAGGACCAAGAGAAGCACCACAGCTTCCACCACAGACACTACAGGGACCCTACAAGATATACATCCTTTAATTTCTTACACGTCTTCCCTCCTAGTGCTGGACAAATGTGTTCCTAAACAGAGGCAAAATTATTTACAGAAGCAAATAAAATCCTAGCAGACTTACCTGAGGCATTTCCAAGCCCAGATTCCCCAAATCCAATTCCAAACTTCTTGTTTTATTCACTTGTAGATTCCTTTCCAGCTTTACTTCAGTCTCAGGGAGTTTATACTATCCATGCAATGAAATTTTTCCTTAGGATAACTTCAGTTCACCCTGATGGAGCTTTTCTATTTGTCAGCTTCTGTGCAGAATAAACACAGCAAACCCCCAAGGAGGTGAGTAATCCTTCACCAACAAGGTGAAAACTTAAAAAACAGCCAAAGGCAAGATATTCCCCTGAAAACTGATTCTTCCTCATGCTGGAACATAGAGAAATTTTCTTCCTCTGCCATCTTTCATTGAATGAAATACCACAGATGCTACAGAATGAAGCTGCTGTAAAAACATTTTTTGGCCAAGTTACATTTTGTTGCCTGTTTTCCTCTCTGCTGAGACCAGCAGCTCCACAGACACACCTGAAGAGAAAACCCTGCCAAACTGGGCACAATAATCAGCACACTGCTGGGTATCCGAGAGAGAGACAACCTTTAATGTAACAGAGCAAATAAACCCTAAAAATGTCTCAGGCAAAAGTCTCAAAATACAAATTTCAGAAGAGGCAGAAATGCTGTTTCAGTGTTATCTCCTCCTTCTCTTCAGGGATGAATCCATCCAGCATCAGATAAGATCACATCAATCACTCACACAGCAACATCTAGTGGTAGAGGATCACAGAAACCATCCAGCAGCAGAGTGGAAGAGACAGATTTCCCCAGGAGAACAAATTAAAACCTGCCAAATTCACAGCTGTCTAATAAAATATCTTCTCTATTAATTCAAGTAAGGCATATGTTGAAATTGGACCAATCTATCTACCGGTAGTTTTATCAGTTTAGGAGGTCCTACAGACCTGCTCTAGTTCAGATGTTTGTCTACTGACTCTTTGAGCCTAACCCAGCATTTTGAACAATGTGAGGAAAACCCTCACTCAGCATTGCTCCTAAATCAGACTTCGGTGCAATCTGTGTTTATTCTCCTCTTTTGAAAAACAAATAGTAAACTCTAAGTGTTCTCCCACAGCTCAGAACCCTCCCCCAGCAGCACATGACAGCATCCCCGTGATTATTCCCACTTTCAGATGGTATCTCAGCTAGTTTGTCCTCTTTAGCATATGGACCATCAGACTGTGGTAAAAACACACGCTATGCAAAGAAGTCTTTCCTTATCAAAACAGCCTGCTTTGCAAAGAGCAGCTGGAATATAAAGAACAACAGTGACAGGCCCAGTTACACAGGAGTTCTCAGCTGAACCCTGCTGCCCCTGCCAGAGCGGCCTTTCCTCACAGGTACCCGTGGTGAACCAGCCAATTCCTTGGGAGAAAAGCTCCTTTCTGCTCCAAAACCTCCAGGGAACCCTTCACTTATTTAAAGTGAAATTTGTGTCTCAGCAAGCCCCATCTCCCTTCACCCAGCAAAGGCCACAGCACAGAGGACTGGTCCTTCCCAGGTGGGGACTGGCAGGAATGACTGAGTCACGTCTCAGCCTCCCCTGGGCTGGGAGAAGGGGCCTGTTCTTTAAAACAAACACGGGATGTTCCCAGACACAGAGAGAGAGGCAAGGTTATGATCCTGAATACCTGAACACCTTCTTCCCACGAGATTGGTGCCTTTTGCACCAGCACATCGCATTAATACTTTAACATCACCACCAGACTCCATTCACAAGAGGATTGCCAGAGCTCTCCATGATACAGAGGGGAAAGAAAGGAAACATTTGCTGCTTCTTCACTGGTTATTCTTTGTTGTGTTTTTTGTTAGAACATGGGCCTCAAGCTGTTCCACACAGCCAGCAAAGAGGGGTGAAACTTCATCTCTACTGACACTGATTTCAGTAACAGCCAACCAACAGTTCTAGGTGCCAGCTTTTGGATCACTTCCAAATCCTCAAGACAAACGTTAAAGGCTCAAAATATTTTTACCATCTCCAAGACCGGAGTGATAAACTTCTTGCACTTATTTAAGAATACCAGTGCATTTAAGAATGCCATGTCCTCTCAGGTCAAAGCAGCGTATCAGCTAACCCAATTATTTCTGTAATTCTCTTTATATTTCATTCTTGACATTTTAAAATATTAATATTTAAATGTGACTTGAGTCTCAGTAGGATCTAGTCAATTATTCCACAATGCAGGATTTTTCTTAGTAGCTCTGTGGAGAGGGAAAACACAGTGAGGCCATGAAAAGGAAAACATTGCCTCAGGGAGCTGCACAATCCAGATATCCTTCATGCTCCCGACACAGCAGCCCTACTTCCAACTGCTTTCCAAATTTCCCAGAAAGATCAAGGTCATCACTAAAAGCCTCCTGCTGTTTGTACTTAACTACCAGTGTTTCTCCACGAACTGGTAAATAAAGATGTATGGCACAAGTCAATGACACGTATGGAAGCACAGGTGTAAAATCAGAACTTGCTGTGAAAGAAAGTAATTTGTAGGCTGCAGTTAAGTCCCTTTTTACAGAATTTATCATTACTGGCACTTTCAGCCCAAGACTGAGTTAGAAAAGAATAGTCCAGCTGTTGTGTTATCTATAATGAATGCAGCTCTGAATGAACTAAAAGAGCTGTGGCAGAGCTCAAGTACAGCAGCACTAAGAATTACTGAAGATAAATATAGCAGGGATTTCTACTTCAGGACAATTTCCATTAATGCCTTCCATCAGCCCTTCCCAAAAGCAGAGACACAGGTGGAATACAGAGCCTGGAGCAGCGGGCAGGCTCCTCTGGCAACAGGGAAATCAGATTAAGGTGATTAAGGAGCCAGGCCCGGAGCTGGTTCTGTGTTTGCAGGTCTGGAGTCACATCAGTGCCCAGCTCTGCTCCTGCCAGGAGCCTCCCTCCTTCCCTGGCCTCTGAGGATGGGCAGGACACCGAGGGGAGCTACAACACACATGGAGAGGGGCCCTTTCCATGGTGGGGAGGGATGGGACAAGGGGAATGGCTTCAAACTGACAGAGGGTGGGGTTAGATGGGATACTGGGCAGCAATTCCTCCCTGTGAGGGTGGGGTTAGATGGGATATTGGGCAGGAATTCCTCCCTGTGAAGGTGGGGTTAGATGGGATATTGGGAAGGAATTCCTCCCTGTGAGGGTGGGGTTAGATGGGATATTGGGAAGGAATTCCTCCCTGTGAGGGTGGGGTTAGATGGGATACTGGGCAGGAATTCCTCCCTGTGAGGGTGGGGAGGCCCTGGCAAAGGTTGCCCAGAGAAGCTGTGGCTGCTCCATCCCTGGGAGTATTCCAGGCTGGGTTGGAAAGGGCTTGGAGCAACCTGGGATAGTGGAAAGTGTCCCTGCTCACGACAGGGGGTTAAAATGAAATAATCTTTAAGGTCCTGTCCAGCCCAAAGCCTTCCACGTGTTCTGTGATCTCGGGAACAGCTATGTCTAACATCTCAGAATTTGGGCTACTGGGGGCATGCACATGTACTTTGGTTAAAATCCCATCAGTCATCAACAAGGAACCAAAGCCTGTTCTGTGGAGTTAACACCTAATTAATCTAATGACAAAACCTAATTAAAAATGATCCTCTGTATTTAATATTTACTTTTTGAAGAGGAACAGTTGTTTCAAGATGCCCAGAAGACTGAATCTCACACAGGGGAGCAGCAGGTGCATTACCTGGGATTATTGGTCTAACCCAGCCCACAGCAGGAGCTAAGCTCCAAATATGCAGCATTTAGGACACACAGTGCAGCTCCTGTGCATGTGCTGCCTCTTGGGCCACTAAACACCCTCCTGCCACAACACAGAACCTCCAAAGAAGCCCCTAGGAGAGAAAATCCAAAAATTCAGCTTTTAGCTTAGCACCTCTGCAAGTCTTTCTCGGTCACCTCCGTGAATCATTTGTACCGTGGCTGTAACGAAAGTTGCTATTTCTGGCCCAGTTCAGCTGTGTATTTTGTACCACTGGAAAGGCACACGGAGCGTGGCTGTGCTGTTTTGTTGGCTGCACAGTGCTTATTATCCCAGCAGCTAAATGCCTGCTGTAAGTGCATTACAGGAACAATTACACTTTCATGATGGTGACTGCATCACACAGCACAGCTTGTCAAAGTCACAATTTTGATGCAGGTATAAAAAAATAGCTCACAAGAGCCTGCCAGTACTAAACCTAAAAGCTCAGGCTGAAACATTCATGGCCAACTCTGAATTTCAGAGAAAGCACAAAAACTACGCCATGTACCATGCACTGTTTACTGTATCTGGACATTTTATGAAATACTGGAGTTAGAGATGCAAGAAGTTCTCCTGCATGTCTCTTAAAAACATTTTTTCCTTCCCTAGCTTGTGGCAACTTGTTTTCTGTTACAGAACACCCTCTGCTCAGGGCAGTTTTCAAGCTGAGAACATGCAGAGTGCCCGGGCTGGATCCATCCCTGGAGGTGTCCAGGGAACATCTGGACACGGCACACGGGCCTCAGGTCTGGTTGAGAAGGTGGGAATCACTCACAGGTTGGACTCAATGGCTTTGGAGGACTTTTCCAACCTCAGTGAATGCGTATGTTTCCTACTTTTGTTTCTGAATAACATTCCTTTTCTTTCTACACAATTCTTCAATGATGATCCAGACTTAAAAAAAAATCTTTTACTTTTCTCCCCCGCCACAAACACACTAAGTCTATTAGTACTATTATTATTATTATTATTTCATTGTAGTGAGCAAAGACACTCTCTTAAAACATCTTCCTGTATTTCCACCCACCACAGTCTCATTTCCAGACTCACAAAAGCAGCCAAGTCCCTCTTGTTGATGAAGGATTGTTGGTAAAGGATTTCTATTAAAATGCCAGCACAAGCATCTAAAGCATTATGCTCTTTGCTTTTTCTGTCCTGGAGAGAAAAAAACACCTGCTTAAAACACCCAGACCCTCAGTCCGATGCAGCATTGCCACTTAAAGATATGCAGATTGTTTCACTTCTTCTAAGCCTCTTCCCTTCAGGAGAGGGAAATTGTTACTTCACTCTCTGTTCCGGTTCCTCCCCTGCCCATCCCTTCCCCCTGCAGTGTTATTTTTCCAGTCCTGCTCGCCCACAGCAGACAGACTTCAGGACCTGGAAGTGATACCTCTAAAGAGAAGCTCTGGTCTGCACTCACACACACAGGGCTGCAGGCAGCAGAGCCCGTGAGCCCCCAGAAGAGCACAGAGCTCATGGATCCCCCATGCCAACCCAATTCCCAGCTCTGGGGGTGCTTCAGCTGTGTCAGCAACAGGCAAATCCCAGAAACTGATGGAATCACAATGGTTTGGGCTGGAAGAGAACTCAAAGATCATCTGGTTCCACATCCCTGACACAAGCAGGGACATCTTTATCGATCCTAGGGTGCTCCAAGTCCTGTCCAACCCGGCCTTGGGCACTGCCAGGATCAGGGGCAGCCACAGCTGCTCTGGGCACCTGTGCCAGGGCCTGCCCAGCCTCACAGGGAAGGATTTATTCCCAATATCCCAACTAACCCTGCTCTGGCAGTGTGAACCCACTTCCTTTTGTCCTGTGATTTGTAACTTGTTCTCTCCATGTGTCCTGTAGGTTCCCTTCAGACACCACTGTGTCACCCCAAAGCTTCTCCTCCCCAGGTGAACAATCCCAGCTCTCTCAGCAGAGCTGCTCCATCCTCGGCTCCCCTGGAGCCTCCTCTGGGCTCTGCAGCAGCTCCAGGCCCTGGGGCAGCTCTGGGTGGGGCTCTCACCTGGGCACAGGGGCAGAATCCCAGACCCTTCCTGCTGCCCCCTGGGGATCAGCCCAGGGCTTGGGGGGCTCCTGGGGTCCAAGGCAGGTCCAGCTTTCGGCCAGCAGCACCCCCAGCTCCTTCTCCCAGGGCTGCTCCATCTGTGCATCCCCAGCCTGTGTTTATACCCCAGCCTGTGTTTATACCCCAGCCTGCACTGGTATTGACCATCACGCAAGAAGCAGAAGGAAAAAAACAAAGTGATTACTTTTTAAACTAACAAACATTCTGCACTGACATATTTTGTAACAATAAGCCCAGACTAATATATTCCTATTAGAAGCACCTTTCTGTATGTTCTGGAACAAAGACTGAGATTTTATTCTTATTTTAGTGTTAAAAGTGGGATGTGTAGCATATTAAACTTATTAGAACTATATTAACAGACTTAAATTAATTTTTAAAAATGGGTAAATTTAAAATATTAATAGCATAAACCTTTATTAAAATAACATTGCACAGTCAGGAGAGCTGCTTGCACATGTGAATTAGTAGTAAAACTAACATTTAAATTTTTTTTAAGCTGTAGATTTCCCCTGAAGCAGAGTGAGGTGAAAGCAAAAGCAAAAAACAAAAGCAAAACTAAACAACAATTCAGGTTCCAATCTCCAGCAATATTCTATATCCTGACAGGATGGCTGTTTCTGTATTTTTTTCTGACAGAGTCTTTCAGACTAAGGGAAAATAAATTCTGTCATTTCCAGGAAAAAACAAAAAACAGCACAAGTCTTATGATGAAGGGAACAGTACAGTCTGGTCTACTCTTCATACTGTGAAATTACAATTGTTATACTCTTGTTAGAAATGGCATGTCTGTATGGAATACTTCAAAGCCGGCAGCAAATTCCAAAAATGCATAAGTCAAAATAGTCCAAAAAGTAAATAAAACGTGGCTTAAGAGTTGAAAACCAGAGGGATTAAAGGAAAAATCAGGAAAAATATTATAGCAAGGTTTAAACCTTAAATTTACAATTTTCACCGAACTTTTGGATTAACTTTCACGCCAATGCCGACTCTCAAATGTTCTTATGCAGTGCCAAATCTCCTTATCCAAGTTTGATGTTAAAACATTCAGGTAAACTTCCCAAATCACAGAGCAGGGACACGCAGGCCATGGCAATCTAAACCTGTGGGTTCCCTTATTTATCCCACGCTATCAGTCTATTTGTGGGACAAAAGCTTCTGTTTGTTCCCAATTAATTCCTGCTAATGTTGACTTCAATCTCTGTCCTTCACAAGGTTGTTTGCCTCCCTCACTATTTAAAAACCACCTGGGGAGGATGCTATGGGCCTGATGCCTCTGCTGCAGATTGCCCTTATCAGGGAATACTCCCATCAAACACAGAATAATTCCTTCTTGGCTCAGGTGAACTACTGGCCATGGACATGTTCGAGGTCTCTGAGCTACTGTTACGTATGCATTTAAAAAGGAATCTCTCCGAGATTATTTTAGCAGGAAAGGTTTCTTGCAAAACTATCACAGCCAGAGAAGCTTTGGCTTCCCCTGGATCCCTGGAAGTACAGAAAACCCAGCTGGACAGGGCTTGGAGCCAGCTGGGATAGTGGAGGGTGTCCCTGCTCATGGCAGGGGGTTGAAATTAAGTAATCTTTGAGTCTTTTACAATATAAACCATTCTGGGATTCTAGGATTTATTTTCCATAGAAATTCTGACTTCTCATTTAAGCAACCAACAATAAAATCGATCACATTTCTACAGCACCTGCATCTGCTCCCCTGTAATTTTTGCTATGAAAACACATTTAATAATAATCATAATTAACTTCCCCCACAAGGATGCTCCGAAGCAACCTTAGAGGCCTTTTAAACACCATCTTGATAACATTCAGAAGCGTTTAAAAGACAATAGGAGAATCTGATTCTGTTCTGCCTGTTACGCGGAGCATGATTTCAACAAGTTACCCCTCGAGTGGCAGCAACAGAAAGATCACGATCGCTTTAAGCGAGAATCGCACATTTCAGGCGGCAGCGCTGAGTGCTCCCAGCCGCTCAGCCTGTTGCACGGGAAGCCTGAATAAACCCCGTGTGTGTCTTACACCGAGTGTGAGAGCGGAATTATCTCGGATACCGGATCGCTCCCAGCAGCCGATGCCCCGAGAAATGCCGTGGGCTGGCAGGGACGAGGGGAGGGCACGGCAGCGATGCCGCGGGTCGGGAATAACGCGCAGGGTGGGGACCCCGGGGACAAAAGGTGAATAATAAAGATTGGGTTTGACACGAGGGACTTTCATCAACGTGTCCGCGGCTAGAAACACGCGTGAGCTTAGACCAGACACGGAGAGGTGTTGGACACCCGTGTGGGGACACGCCGAGAGCCGCGGGCGGCTCCTGAGGCGGCCGGGGGAACTCGGGGATGTTTTATAACCCAGAGCTGCGCGGAGGGGCCGGGAGCAGGAGCCGGGAGCAGGAGCTCCCCTCAGCGCGGGGA
>VXBR01004193.1:119265-131290 GCA_013400215.1 Cisticola juncidis | reverse complement strand
CCGCGGGCAGAGCGCGGTGGGGCGGCGGCGCGGCCGCTGCTCCTGCGGCTGAGTCCGGCTCGCGTCCCGACACCTGGTCCTGCTGCTCTGTGGCCCCGCTCCCGCACTTACCCTCCTCATCCGCCCATCTTCCACCTGCAGCTCTGTATTTTTCCTACTGTCTTCAGCTACCACCTTTCACAGTGACAGGTGGCTGGCCTGGACTGCTTCACACACAACTGGAGAAATCTTTACTAATAAATGTAATAAAAGTAAACCCACTCCTTCTTATCTTGGTATTTGTAAAGAATGTCTTCTGTTCTTTAAAAGAAGTTTCTGCATTTCACCCCATTTCTTCTCTTTTTGCCCCAAAGAGTCCATGACATTTAATTCTGAAAACAAGAGAGCAGCCACCCACCTGTGCTAACTCAGCCCTTCACAGGAGTAAAATGCTTCAATGATTTCCACTAGAGGAAAAGTAAATTTCTATAAAGTCTCCAGGACAATTCCTTATGAGGGTCAGAGATGCAGATACTTGCATTTCCTAAACAATTCAAACAAAAGCAGATACAAGCACCTGAAATGACCCTGACCTGAACTCTCGCTCTATACATTGCCTGAGTTTATGACTTAAAACGTCTTCATAACTTGGAGTCAGTTCCCCTCACCTCCCTCATTTTTTACCCAAGTATCTTTCAACACGGGCACGTCTTCCATTTCAAGCACAAACCTCCTTCTTTTATACTTGAACATTGTGCATTCTCTTCTGCTGTCAGAAAACAGAGGGATGTGTGATAAATGCTCTGGTACCTGCAGCTGGTTAAACACCAGTGGCTGAATCCCTCTGTTCCCACTTCCTGCAAAAAAAGGAAATTATCCCGAGCAGTGTTAATTCTTCCTGGCACACATGGAGCAGATAGTTCCCCAACCACCATGCAACATCTAGCAGAACAGACACAAAACATTATTCTTTCAGCTTCTTCAATCTGCTTCAGAGGAAATATTAACGCTCTGGAAAAGGGGAATGTCTTCCTGGGAAGCATCTAGGGGAAAATTGCTCTATAGCTTCTTTGTCCTGGCTTGGAATAACTCTTTCCATTAAATTCAGCACCAGGGAGACACCCCATGGAAACTCTGTTTTACTTCTCTCTTCTAGAGCAAGTGATAGCTTAGAACCTAAAATAGAAAGCTTGTTAAAGACAGTGGTAATACAATAAATAGCACAGTTTGTCACGGTGTGTTTTCTTTTGGGATATTTCACTTTAGGCTAAATATGACAAGCAGATCAATGTATTTTAGAATCTCACATCTGCCAATGATATCTTGAAGTATTTCTCTCCCTCTCTTCATACAATGTCAACATATTTTATTCTCCACACACTTCAAAAATCAAACAACAACCTTAAGGTTTTATATGATCACTGGGTTTCAATTTTCCTAGGAATTATTTGGTACAGACTGTGTGACACGATGCTGTACATCACCTTGCATGGTAAAATACAGCTCTTAGAAGGGAACATAAAAAAAATCCAGTATTCCAGTCCAACAGCTGCTATACTTATTTGTAATAATGGGCACGTTCCTCCTTCTTTTGCAATTCACTGTCCAGTTTTGGATCACTGCAAGTTACATGTCAGGATCTTGGAATTTCCTGTGTAGTAATGAGTGCTGTCCCACTGAACAAGTTCATGGTGCTATCCAAGAGGGAAAAGCAAAGAAAATATTAACCATTCCATTATGTCCTTGTGCATAACAATAAAGGGAATAATTGTGATTTATCTGGACATGGGGTAAGGAAGCATTCAGGAAGCAGCATTTATACCCTTTGAAGCTGCTCCTCAGCAAACAACTGGCCAGGTCCATCCCCAGTTCAATTCAAGCCATTTGCTCCTATAAATATCCTCCAAATGTGCCAGGGATTAAATTAGCCTCCTGTCAAAATCACTGTGAAGGCTTCATCCAAATTAACCACGTTCATTACCTTTGCTACTCTGAGTCCCCCTCAGACAATGGGAAGTTCCTGGAAAAGAGGCTCTCAAGCCAAGCATTCACTTGTTCCTGCACCTTTCAGCAGTTTTAGATTGCAAATTTAATCCTATTATAGATCTACCCCAGAGGTCTGGATACAGGCAACAATCCCCCATCCATTCCTACTATTTAACTTCATTACAATTTATCCTCATCATCTACATATCCTCAGCTCACCTCCAAGTATCCAATTAAACCCACAGAAAAGTAACAGTTAAACATGGCACGAGAACATTTTGTATCAAGCAGAGGATTAGTTTTATTTCTAGGCATGAGAAATTTAAGGCCAGACTTCTCAAGAATACAATTCATTTGAAAAACCAAAAATTAACTGCCATCAGCACGTGGTACCACTGTTTCTCCTTTCCTCACACAGTTTATTGCACACATTTTTGTTCAGTGCAAACAGAACATGGGTGAACAGCACAGTGACAGATAAGCTAAGACCTGCAAATATAAAGAGTTATCACAGATGAAATGAACAGGAAATGTGATTCCATGACCCGTAAAAATAGAAATTTTCATCACATCTGGACAGAACAGTCAAAAATTGACAGTACCAAAGAGGAGTATAGATTGCATTAGGCACTCTGTTAAATGGAATAGCAGGAAAAAGCAGAGCACTTTGAAGAAGCCACTTGAAGAACATTAGAAAGGTTAAGGCATTACTGCAGGCTTCGTGTCCAACAGCTACGGAAAGGGCACCTTTGGGTCAGTGGAGTTTTTCATCTCTTCTTCACCTGCAAAGCAAGAGGCAACTTCATTATTCCCTTCCATGGAGACAGTTTGCTAATTGAAGGCCTGGCTGCTCACCACAGCTATTTCCATTCCACAAACGCACTGAGCAATGGTCAAGAACCGGCGATAATTCATCTGTGTGGATGTTTTCTTGGCAGGTTCATTTCTGAAGTTACTGCAAGTAGTTTTAGTTACATTATAAGCTGGTAGAACAACTCTTTCCCTCGAATGTTTTCACTGCTGTAAGAGCACCCAGTGAGCTGGATGACAGCCCTTCTCCACTTGAACAAAGGCAGTTCCTGCTCTGAGAACACAGACTGTGAATTCACCAAGCTGAGGAGAAAAGGCAGTGTTGGATCACAGTCTGGAAGAGTCCACAGCCCAGATTTACCACGGATACAGAGCTCTGTGTGCTCTTACACACTGCCATCCAAGCCATTAACTTGGTGATGTACCAAATGAACTGCTCTAAAATCATCCCTTGGATGGGAGTGCCTGAAAGCACAGAGCAAACTTGTGGAATTTGGCACAGATCAATCAAGCCAGCATATGCAGAGTTCCTCAGCAGAACATGAGGAGCTCACTGAAATATTTTCAGGCTAAAGTAAAATAGGTTTGCTTTAATCATCCTTATTTTTAAGGATCTTTCCACTTTGGGAGTTAGCACTTCATTCTCTTTGCATTTTCTGTACTAATCCACCCAAACCACAACTGAAAGGAACAGGAGGCAGAAACGAGTATAGTACCCATCCCCTGAATGCTGAAAAAGCACATCTCAAAATCCAGAAATAACTGGTTGCTACACTGATGGGAATCCATGCAAAGTCAGATATCCCAGCTCTTATCAGATGGAATCTCACTCACAGTTCCTGTCTAGGCACAAACTCCACAAGAGCAAGGACAGGACATGGAGCACCTCAGCTCTGCAACAGCACTCAAACAACTCTGTAGTGCTGTGACCTGTGACAGCACATTTCAAGCAACAAAGAACAGATATTTGAGGGTTATAATATGCTTTTACTTTTCTAAACCTTTCATCTTCGGAGACAACAACCTTAATTTTATTCCAAAATGAAGCCAATAAAATCAAATGAAATATTAAAACAAATTCCTTCATATAACACAACAGCATGTGCTATGCAGGGCTGAAATGCTCCATTAATAAGTTTAAAAATGACAGCTCCTCAGAAACTCTGCAGTCATCTTCAAACACACAAGTTCCCTCTCTTCCTTGGTACAAATTTAACTCCAGTTCTCTGGAAAATCCTTCACTGAAATGGAGAAGAAAGGCCTGATCCTGTTAGCTTGTGTCTCACCTCCTGCCTGTCCTTGCTGGTTTCAACACACAGACCTTGAAGCCCAATTTTTATGTCCAGATAACTTCAATTTCAGATCCCAGGCACTGAATCATCCTATGGGATTCAGGGATCTTCGTGCCCATTACCAAAACACACTGTTCTCTGTTTTAGCTAACTAATTATATGTTAGCACCCAAGCAGTGAAAATGCTCCTAGGAAATTCTGCTTGACTGACTTAGCTAATTACAGGCCTGGAGTTGAAGCAGGGCCAAGTCTACCTTTAGCTTCTGCCTGGTGTTTAAAGGGAGCTGCAGACACACACAGGCCCGGTCTGACAACATCCCAGCTCGCAGGGAGCCTTCTCTGGAACTGGGAGCAAATGTCCAGAACCCCTCACAGAAATCATTTAACAGAGCTACAACATCAACTGTCACTGCCTGCTGCGCTGAACCGAGACTGTGCTGTACAAGGGCAAAAAAAACCACGTTTAATTATTCAGTTACCAGCTTAAAAACTATAATCATGGCTGCTTGTTTCCACATTTCCTTCATTTGAACCTTCAGTTCCAAACGTTGCCCTCCTGGACAAACCCAACAGCATTAAGGTACTTTTAATACAACACTTTATTTTTGCTGGCCCTGTCAAAAATCCCAGGAACTGCAAGAACCACATTCCAGCAGCACTGCCCAGAGAGCAACCACCAGGCTCACCTGGGATTAGAGCTGCACACAGGCTGTCATTAAAAACAAAATACACCATCGAGCTGTGAGCTCAGGAGATAAAGAACATTCCAATGGCAGCTCCCAGTCCGGCCTCCCAGATGAATGAGGGCAACGCTGTGTTGCCTTGGAAATCAGGACAGGTCTTAGATGAAATGGTAGCAGGCTTGGGGAGAGGTCTAACAACTGGTAAAGATTAGGAAATCCACTTATGTTAGCTATTAAAAAACACCCCAGTGAAATGATAAATTTTTTTTTTGATGTAATGTTTTGTTCTCCTCACAAACCCCTGAACACAGCACCACAGGAAAGAAAGAAAAATAACTGTCAATAATTCAGTTCAAGCTTTTCACGTATCTAATCGACTAACATCCAAAATATTTTGTTGCAGCCTACAGAAAAACAGATTTCTCCTACAAAAGAGCTACAGTAGTTTGAGAACACTGCTCACATTGCTATTCAATGTCTCCTGAAGCTTTAACACACCAAATGTATCAATAAATCTGATCATACTCACCTGTCAATGAACTGCAGCGCAGCACAGACATCCTCAAGGCCAGTGATATTTAAGATACCAAATTGTTTCATTGCTTAACTGCGGCCCAAAGAGAGGGTTGAGTTGAGCCAGAATTGCAATCAGCCAACTGCAAGACAACCCCCCAACCCAACAGAGACAAATCAGCCAAATGACAGCTTGTGACAACAGAAAGGTTGTCCAAACATGAGGACTATCACCGAAGAAAAGGCTATTTTAGAAGGTGTAGGTTCAAATAAAAATTCTACTCAAGCTCATACACAAGGATCAGACAGCAGCAATGAAGTTATGGCACCAAATCACTCTGCAACTGAAACAGATTGTCCTGTTCCACTGAAAGCAACACAAACCCACCTGACAGCGTTGCCCTCACACCTCTCTTTTGACAGGAAAGTGTTTTGAGACACATGAAACTCAGGTATTTGGGGGCTCAGCAGATGGAAACATAAAAGAGACAGATCTTTTTTCAATGTCTTTGAAGCATCCTTTAAACAACCTCTGAGTAACAGCCTCTCTCTCATTTGTTTCTCAGTGCATGACAACCTGCCCTTGCAGGTATATTTTTCAGAGACTTAACAAAAGTGAATTTAAACCTGGTGCAGAGGTCAAGAAACAGGAACCTGAAGCAAAAGGGTGGAAAAAAAACACAAAAAAGACCAAAAACCAATCCCATAAGATCAACCCCAATATAACAGTCCCAGATCATCAGCACAGCAGCTTTGTCACTGGAGCAGGGCACAAACTAACACTGCAAAAGACATGGCCAGAACTGAGAACAAGAGGAATGTAGTTCGTGGAAAATATCCAGGAAAGCTAAACAGAAATAAATATTCCCCTGTTAAAAGATGAATTTGCTTTTTAAATGTTACAAGAGTCAGAAGAAGCAATGGATGCTTCCACGGATTTAAATCTATGTTAAATACTAACTATATAAACACATTTAGTGAACACACTGGCTCATCTGTCTGCTATTTCTAGAATGCTTTGTAAGGAGGAGAAAAAGCAGAGCAGCTTTGTAATGGGAGCTGCCACAAATGTATCAGAGTGCTTAGGCAGTCATGGAAAATTCCACACAAACCTTGATGCTCTGACCAGCAAACCAAGTGCAGGTTGGCTGCAAAACGCCTGCAACAGCCACGGGCAAAAGATGTGGGTCAGACTTCAAGAAAACACATCAATCCTCTTCAAATTGACCAATATTTCTTTGCAATGCCCCTCTCAGTTTTGCACGGGGTAGAGCTCAAGCTAAAACAAGGAGCTGAGCCTGCAGCAGTCCGTCAGTCACACAAGCCTTGGAACACGTAGCAGGCTCCACAAAGGAATTAAAACATCAGCAAGACACCACTGAGAGCAGCCAAAAACCTTTAGGTTGACACGTTTCTACTTTGCTGTCCAAAGCAGTGACAACAAAGTATTTTGAGACCACGGTGTTAAATCTACTTAAGGGAAAAGCAAATCAGCTCTTAAAATTATCACGGAATTTCTTTTGTGAGGGTTGAATTTTCAGATCCAACAGACAGATCCGAAGAGCACTGTGCCATCTGCCTCCAGCATCCTGAAGTAACACAAGTGGGAGGAGGGTAGAACACTAAAAGCCTGTTAAAGCACATTATTCCTTTTGTCACTGCAGAGCAGGAAGGAACTCCATGCACGAACCTCTCACCTCTCGCTGCTTCCCGAGCTCGGGCCCAGCACGGCTGTGAATTAAACAAGCTGGGAGCACACTGAGAATCTCAGCCTGTACATCCAGGCTTTGGGAAAAGCAGCGTGGAGGTTTCCAAAGGCACACTGAGAATCTCAGCCTGTGCATCCAGGCTTTGGGAAAAGCAGCCTGGAGGTTTCCAAAGGCACACTGAGAATCTCAGCCTGTACATCCAGGCTTTGGGAAAAGCAGCCTGGAGGTTTCCAAAGGCACACTGAGAATCTCAGCCTGTGCATCCAGGCTATGGGAAAAGCAGCGTGGAGGTTTCAAACACACTGAGAATCTCAACCTGTGCATCCAGGCTTTGGGAAAAGCAGCATGGAGGTTTCCAAAGGCATTTGTTGGGGCCATGCTGGATTCCCCAGCTCTGAGCCAGGGTGGCATTAGGGCAGCAGCACATTCCCCCTCCCTGCCTGCCAGGGCTGAGGAATTTAAAGCAGTTGTTAGGCTGCAGCTGCCTCTCATTCAAGGTAAGTCATGGAAAAGCTTTTCCCGTGTTTTGCTGAAGTCATGCTGCTCTGTACAATAATCCAGAGAGACAACACACAACAAAATGCAGCGCTCAGAGTAAAACAAACCTCTGTATCCAAGATGCAATGTTCCAGAGCTGCTAAAAGCAGGTATGGCATTCGAGCCACCCACAGGTCCTTAAATTCTAACAGATCCCACTTAGAACAGTTACTGTTAATTATCCAGCTCAGGCAAGGAAATTGAAGTCCCTTCTGTTGTACCAGAGAGATTTTTTAAAAGGTCTTCCCACCACAACTGCCATCTGTCTGTGCTCGTGTTACAAATTAAGGTCCTGCTATCTCTGTTTAAATGTCAATTTGGGCATCCGTATTTTAATCCTGTTAGAATCAGTAGCAAATAATACGATTTTCCAAGCACCCTGTCCTTTGTTAGGACATGATGACACTGTTCAGGAACTGCTTTGTGCACAGCAAAAGGGATTTAGACTCTGACAGTACCTCAAAATAGGGTGTAACCTCTAATTTCTGCAGCAGGAAGTCCTTAGACTTTGCCTTAGATTTTATGAGGTTCCTGGGAATGGCTGCTGGGTGCAGGATCTGTACACAAATTAGATGCAAATATCTTCCACAGAACATCCAAATGAATCCCATGTAATCAATATGGTTATTCAAAATTGTCACTATTAAATCTAAATACAGATGAAACAGCTTTAAGTTGAAATGTGACTAACTTTGAATTCAGTTCAGTGAAAATCAATTTGTCAATTGAAAATAAAGTGGTGTTTAATGGAGACAGGAAATTGTTTTTTCCCTACTTGCAACTGGAAAGGTAACTCAGAGAGTATAAAAGCAGAGACTAAACAGCCTCACAGAGAAGCACCAGCCACCTGCTAAGGACACACAAATACCTGGGACAGCAGAAATTATTTTAATCCTAACATATCCAATGAACAACTCAGGAACAATTCTTTGGGCTTCCTTCAAGAAAAAATTCACCTTTTTCTTAAATCACCCAAATTTAAGGTGTTAAATGTTTTCAGTGCCTCCTCTCCCAAAAGGAAAAGGATACAGGAACAATAAACTTCCATATGTTTGAATAAAACAGAGTGAAAAAGGTTGGATCAGATCTTTTGAAGTCCTTTCCAACTGGGCCTGTTCTTCAATTTTACACAGAATAAATGAGCAAATAAAAAAAGAAGGACTGTGTGATGAGGAAAGTTCTATCTTGGAACACGTGGAGAAAAATCTGCTTTTTGTTGCATTCTGGCAAGCAGACAATACAAATGCAATTTATGTGGTTGGGTACAACTACCGAGGGTTGAAAACATTTGAAGATTTTGCCTTCGGGGGTTTTTTCAAAGTATAACTCAAGACAGCCGAAGGAAATTCAGAAAACAAGTTAGAGCCCACAAAATTACCAAAGGACCCCTGGATATGCAAGAGAAGTTTATAAAACGTTAATGACAGTAGGCTTTATAATGGGTCTGTCTAGATAAAATAATCAACTAAACCTACAAGTCAAATACCATGGTACATTTGAAAAGTTCACGGAATTCAGCCAAAAAGTAAGAAATTCTACAACAAATACATTTCACATCACAATCCAGAGGATGCTGCAGATGCCACATGGCCTCTACTTCAAGGAAAATTCTCCTTCAAACAATAAAGACACCAAATCCTAAGCCTCGAGGGTTTTAGAAGAGTGAGGCATTATTTCTGTAGAAAAAAAAAATGAGAACTTTAAATTTAAACAAAACCTAACCAAAGCTCAATCCTCCTCCTAATTAAAACCCACCCAACTTATTGTAACATAGATGAAGTAACACAGTAGAAATCACCAAATAATTTGCCCTTTCTTAGCCAAACATTTGGGACCTATTATGAGACTGGGCTGCTAAAAACTTCATGTGCAGGGAGAGGAGATCTTCGTAACACTGAGCTTCCCAAATTCCAATCCCAAATTCAAGCTGCTTGCACAAATTCTCAAATTTCTATATCCACTCAGCAAAACTTAAATTTAAATACTTCTGTGGATACAAAGCAGACCCAAGTTTGCTGCACTTTTACAGGTAATCAAGAGTGAATTCTTAGGAGTTCCCATATCAAATACTCTGAATAGAAATAAATTTTCTAGGGTATAAACTGATATTAACCCTGAATATCACACTATTCACCTAAACCAAACCTGTGTAAGTTGTACCACAGTTTAACCCAACAGGCCTCTCCTGGAACATGTCAACACTGAGATGCATTTCTCTAAATATTCATATTAAATTCCTTTGAATAGCATAAATAATGCCTAAATAGTTCAAGAAAGTACAAATACTATTCAGATTCAAATGGAACTCCAAATAATAAGTTTTATAACAAGTTAACCCGTAAGATCAAACCAGACTTTTACCACTTTACTCTCCACAACAAATTCTTTAGAAGTTAGTTATTTCTGCACAGAAGTTTGGGGTTTTTTACAAGATGAGTCCCTACAGTCTTTAAGAAGAGAGAGAGACAAACCCCAGCAAGCTTTGTCTTGCAGCCTCCAGCTACAGCTGGCTTAAATCCTGATAAAAAACATTATATGCAGAGCTCTCAACAAGTCATTTTGCTATTGCTACTAAATCTCCTACAGAAAGGAGGCAGCCTCAAAATACACCATGCATTTAAATAGAAATGGTCTTAATATATCAAAGTCTCACTAAAAAAACAGCATGCAGCAGCTTTTCCACCCACCACTCAATCAGATTTTGAGAATATATTCAAGGAACATAAAAGCAAAACTGTTCAGTGGGTTTGAAATAGTATTATCTCAGAATTACAAAGTGGGAAGGAAAAAAGGCAAAAAAAAAAAGCCTAAGAATCAGGAAAACCTTTGAATTACCAAGTATCATTATACTGGTGAGCAAATGAGGCAGTGAACTGGAGAGGAGGAACAGCAAGTCCCTGCAGAGGACAGTTCACAGTTAAGTGTCAGAGGACAACAAGGAGAATTCAGGTTCCTTTTAATTCACTGTTTTCCAATGGGAGTTTCCTCAGCACAGTGAAGCTGTTCAGAACTCAGAATTCCAAGAATTGTCAAAGAATGTGTCTAAATCTCTGTGACACGTTCAAAAACTTCTAATTGTTCTGAGGCTGCAAAAAAGGAACTTGTGATTCCAACAGGAGTGGGCCTGGCTGAAGAGGCAGGACATTGTTTGTACTTACAACAGGTAGCAGCAAACAGCACAGGTCACCAGCATGGTGTTGATAACCCTGCCAAGAGGAAGGAGAAATGTGATCAGGGGTGGTGTTGTGACCGACCACAAGAGCCACACAGAGAAACCCCACAGCAAACAAAGCCAAGTTTGACTTTGATCATATGAAAGATGACTCAACATGAATGTTCTGGCTTCTTCCAGCTGACTAAACTGCAGAGGCTCAGATCTGCAGCACTGACACAGCTCTGCCAAACAGTTTACAGCTGGATTTAACAAAATCACTGTGAACAGCAGCAAAATGATGCAGTGTCTTTCACATTAGTGAACCACTGAGGCTGGATGCACACAGCAAAAGCTCTCTCCATTTGCAGAGTTCTACTTAAAGAAAATGTTAGTGTCAAATTGTCACTTTTAATTTTATATAATGAATGAGGGGTTTTACAAACCGAATACAAAATAAAACCTCAAAGCTGTAGCGTGAAATTTTCCTTTCTTGGTGAAACACAACTGTGTCAGAAACCATTGGGAAGCTGAAAAGAAGGAAGAACCAAGCTCTTGAAATTGAAAATGGTAAAACTGCAGCTACACACAGACAGATGGGTTTGAAATGGGAAGAGAGGGAAAGAGATTTTCTAACAGTGATCTCTGAAGCTCATGGCACTCAGTGACAAACTGGAGTGGTTCTTTTATTTTTAAATTACAAAAAGGCATTTCCATCTCTGTATTTCCTCCCCCAACTGAGTAACAAAACCTCATGGCAGGACAGTAACTTCTGTTAGTGAGGCACAGAATTCCCACATTTCCATGCCTGGAAGCCATATTTTCCAAGATATTGCTGAGGACAGGCACGATTCCAGGCATAAAACACATCAGGTTTGAAAGTGAGGACGGAAATATCAGAGCTTAAGGAATATTGAAGGTTTAGATAAAGAACTGAGAGAAAAGACAGTTGGTACCTGTGGAGTAGAAGGAGTGTCAGAGAGAGGAAGAGAGATTAAGAAGCCATTATCTCCTAGAGAAAAGAGAAAGACAAAAACTTGTCTACTTTTTAATCTGAGCAGCCACAACCACTGCAGAAAAAACCTCAGCTCAGAAGCCCTGCTGTTGTCCTCAGCTGCAAGGGCACCAGCACACATTTAACCCAGAACTGAAATCCTCTACTGCAGCCTTTCCAGTCCCACCCAGTGTGAAACCACAGGACGGCGGAGTGAGTTAGGAAAGGTCAAGTAAGGAAAGAAAGAGGAAGCTGTTGCCCAAATACCGCCTGACAATGAACCACCTTGACACAGGACGTTCTGTCTGCAGAGGTTTCACAGAACGGTTTGGGTTGGAAAAGACCCTAAACCTCATCTATTCCACCCCCTG
>VXBR01004193.1:100572-112907 GCA_013400215.1 Cisticola juncidis | reverse complement strand
GGGATAGAGCGGGGATAGACCCGGGATAGAGCGGGATAGACCCGGGATAGAGCGGGGATAGACCGGGATAGACCAGGATAGACCAGGATAGAGCGGGACAGAGCTGGGATAGAGCGGGGATAGAGCGGGGATAGACCCGGGATAGAGCGAGGACAGAGAGAGCGGGGACAGAGCGGGGATAGACCCAGGATACACCTGGGACACATCTGGGCCCCATCCCTGGTGCCCAGGGCACACCAGTGGCACCAGTCCCAAGGGACACCAGTGACACCAGTCCCATGTCCCTCAGCCCCAAGGGACACCAATTCCCCGAGGTTCTGCCATGTCCAAACTCCCCTGGCCAGCCCCTGCTCCTGTGTCACTGTCACCTGCATCCCTGCCCCAGCAAACCAGCTCATCTGTACAAAACATTTCCCTTCCGTGTAGATGTGGCCCTAATACACATTTTCAGGACACAGATGGATTTATTCTCTATAAAAATTGGTAGAAATTACCCAGTTAATTGACTGAGACACAGCTTGGTTGCGTTTAGATTTTATCAGCCAGGCTGCGAAAATTTGGGACTGAGTTGCAGCAGGCTGGGATTTGGACAAACACCTTTCCCAGAGTGTTTATTTATCATTTCTAGAGTAAGGGACTTTCAGCACCACCCCCTCACTTGCGGAAATGTGAGCTCCAATCACTGGAACAGGCAGAGTCTCTTCCTTCACAAAGATCTTGTACAGCCCACACCAACATAAAAGGGAATTTTCTTAAGATGGTGCAGATATCTTGAGGCCAAACTCACTGTGTTGTAACCCTTTACTGCCTCATCTTTAATAATTGCCCCAGCCACTTATTTCCAAATAATTATGAAGTAAGGCTAAGTGGACATTAAAGAAGGAGACAAAAATTGGGTTATTTCACATACCAAGGAGCACAGTGACTAAAGCCAAACCCAGCAAGTCCCAAGCACACTCCACTCACCTTTCCTTTAAAAAAGGGAGGTTGGGACACTTGGTACTGTACAAAACCAAGCACAGAATGTCCAGACATGACTCAGGGCCGATTACAAAAGAGCCTCGTGGTAACTTTCACCACAATGACCTGGCTCCCAGTGATTTCACTGTGTGATAACGCTCAGTTCACTGAAATCATAATTAAAAACAAAAGAAAAAAGCCCATTTAGATTGATTTTGCAACAAGAGTGCCACAAGAACCCAATCAAAACACGTAAGAGTTTTATTATTTTTAATTATGGAACTAAAAAGGCTAATAGTTTATTAACATAAGGTTGCAAATTAAAAAGACAAATGCCAGAACTCCTTAACAGTCTCCACTGTAGAAATGTAAAAGACTTGTGCTTTAAACATTGCTGTACCAGAAACGGCAGGGCTGCTCCTCCTCCCTGCCCCTCTCTCCCACATTCCACGGAGAAAACCCCTCACTGACATCTCTAAACTGCAAATTCAAACAATTCTGTGAAAGCAGAGACCCATCACAGCCACCCCCAGCCCCAACAGCCCATGTGTCACACAGGGAAAGAACATGAAATCAGAAACACTCAGGAACTGGTGGCACACAGGGCCACCAACTTTGCAGACCTCATTTTTTACAGCGCACATAAATGCAAATATTTTGAGATATCAGATCAAACATTCACAGATGCATCTCTCCCAGATTTTTGTACCCTGTTTCCCTTTTATCTTCTTTTATAAATCCTCTCCAGCAGTGCAGATACTGCCTAGAATACACCTAATAACTCTCCCAAGAGTTGGAAGTTTTTAACTCCACCCTTGCAAAGCATCCTATGCCTCAAGTTCTCACAGTGGGGTGGAGCCTGGAGGGAATAATTAAAATGGGAGTTTCAAATATTTCCTACAGAGATGTCTTTCTTGGAAACACAAATACTTCTATAAAACACTGACTTGAAAGGGCAGAGTCAGAAAACCCCACAACTGAGGGTTTCCTTCTGCTCTGATGTGAAATTCTTCTGTTAACAAGGACATTTAAAAGCACTAAGCTCATTGTCTCTTCAGAAAATTAAGAATAAAAGTGAACTCTCATGGGTGCAGAGGCAGTAACTGCCTTGCTTCCACATCTGGGGAGATGGAGAGAGGATTCCTCTGTGAGCAGGAGGCAGAGCCACGGTGTGACCGAGCCAGCCACGCCTGTAGGACGAGCTCACCACCACTGCCATCAGCCCCAGAAGGTGCCTTGGCTTGGGAACACTCAAAGGCTCAGACCTGGTTTGGAGAACCAAAGTACAGACTGTTCCTCCTGCCAGAACTTGAGTACAATTGGGTTTCCACATCTTGCAACAACAAAAAAAAGTGATTTATTGCATTATTGCAGGGGTATTTTGGCAGAGAGAGCAGGCATGCTGAAGTGTTTCCAAAAAAACCCCAAACCCAAACAAACCAATTTCACAGGTCTGGTTTGGAGAACTGGCCTGGACTGCACAGGAGGCAGTAAATTTAGCACAGATAGGGCAGGGGAGAAGGATGGGAATAACACCAGGGGACACAAGGAATCTGCAACCACCTTTGTTTGTGTCGAAGAAATTGTTCCAGAGGAGAAATTTCAGGAAATGAACTGTACTGCAAAGATCTCCCCTTGCCCAGCTCAGGAGAAGGATGCACTAAATAAATCTTGGCATAAGGGAGATGCTAAAATATTAAAAATCTCATTGTTGTAATCCACTGTTCCCAAGCTGTCAGCAAAGACTCACCAAAAGGAAAAATTAGGACATTTCAGCTGTGAGTTTCAGCTGGTCACAGTGGATTAGAGGAAATCCTTCAGCCAGCAGGAGAAGCAATTGCCACATCCAGAGTGTTCCACTCCAGGCACATGGACACACATCCCAAAGGAACACAAGCATTTCATTTTCAAGTTCATTTTCGTAAATGGGGAAAAAAAGGTAAATAAAAATCTATCCATACATGAACAGGAAATGACACAATCCAGTTTACACCTCAAGGAAGAGCAATCAGTCCAGAGCAGGAACAGGGAAAAATTCCAATGCTGTCCCAAGTCACTACAGGGCAGAGCATGGCAGGGGGAGAGCAGCTGGCTGCTTCTTTTTGGTGGGTGGATAAAACTGGCTACACCTTCCCTGCTTCCAAAGCAATGGGACAACTTCAGGAGACCATCAGGAATTCTTCTGAAATGCATCTGACTCTAACAGTAACACTGAATATTCAACGATTGGATCATCACAGCATAAAGTCTGGATATTCTGCCTCCAGGAAAAGGCAATGGATATCATCCAAGAGAAACCCTGCACCCATCTTAGAATTTACAGCACTGAGTTCAAGATTTTTATTTTATGATTTGTTTGTTTTTTTTTTTAAATCCATCCTGAAAGACTTAAAATCTGTGTATGCTCAGCTCAGACATTCACAAGGCATGCGGAGGCTGTCACTACTCAAGGAACATTGATGAGGCTCTGGAAAATGCACTGGGGGGCATTTGGTCTCATTTTTGTGACCTCATGCCCACCACGACATGCAAGACACCCCTGGCAGGAGTTTTCCCCCCACACCTCTGTTTTTTGGAGGCTCCAGAGGACAAGGCTTGAAGGAATGGACAGGGAAGCTCAGGTACCATTTAAGGGCTCAAAACAAAACTCCCAGCAAGGGTCAGCCTGTGGGAATGCTGCCCTGAGTACCTGTGGGAGAACAGAGTCAGTCCAGGGCTCACAAAAGATGCCTGACTGAGTTTTAAAGGAAAAGGGAGGCACCTTAAATCCTGAAAAGACAGAATTCCTGTGTTTGACAGGTGTATTGAATACACACACACAAAGCAGGAGAGGAAGCTGTGCTCATCCACCCAGAAGGCTGCACCATTTTTCTGAGCACAGAGAATATAAAACATTTTTTCAAAAAATACACCCCAGCAGCAATAATAATAAAGCAGAAGTGCAGAATGCAGACTTTTGGGTGGTCTGTGTTTAGAAACAGAAGAAATAAAAATTAATGCTGTAAAGACAACTATTCCCTTTCAAAGCAAAGGCCACATAAAACTGTGTTGCTCAGTTTGGTTTTTACTTCGTGCCACCTGTAAACACAAGACTGGATATTCAGTTAGTGGGAAGAAATAAAACCACTTTTACATCCAAAGTAAAAGAAATGCCCTCCACTGCTAGGATCACAGATTACCCAGGAAAAGGTAGCTGGGGAAGGCTTCCTCTTCTCTTTTTTTCACTTTGTTAGAAAGGTTGTATCTGAACAACTGAGCTTTCAAAAGGAGCACAGAGCATTTCTTGGTATGTTATTTCTGCCCTCTGTCTCTCAGCTTTGCTGTGGGGACTAACACTTTCCATTCCTCACCAACAGATACATCACCTTTTTGGCACCATGGGTGGAATTTCTTCCTCGTGTAATTTTGCCCTACACAAAAGTCGATTGTCTGATCATGCAAATCCAACAGAACTCCAGAAAGTGCCACAGGACAGTTCAGCTCTTTGCCATCTACTCCCTAATTTGTACACTGCCACTGGAACCTCCCAAAGGACAGACTGCCATCCTTACTTAGATCTGATATGGCATTTCAGCCTCTCTTTCTGGGGGGAGGGAATCAAAATCCACACCCTGATCCCACTGATTTCTCCCTCTCAGAGCTCTGAAATGCATGGAGATTTCTTTGATTTGTTGGAGATGTCTTGGCTGAACAGCCTGATTAGAGAAAAACATACTGATTGAATCAAATAGAAAATAAAGACAAAAACAGGTAGTGGTAGATCTCTCAATCTTTGCTCCTGTCCTTGGAGTCGAGGGTAGAGTTTCCCTGCTACTGCATTTTTCCCAGCTGGATCTTCTTCCAGGCTTCTGATGCTGTGAAAATGCAGGAGTCGAGGATCCCAGCTACAGTGAATGTTCCTCCAATGATGGCACATATCTGGAATTACAGAGAGGAAACACCTTGGTCAGCAAGGAGGGAAAGCTTCAGACAGCTGGAACTGGAGGAGGGATCCTGCTGCTGGGGACTGTTCTGGAAGCACAGCAGGAACTGGGTAACAGCACTGGGGATGGAATTACAGGAGAATCATTCACAAAAACCATTCCCTGCAGTGGAATAAATTAGTGCTGAGCTCCTCATAGCCTGAGCCCACCACAAATCCCAGCTCCCAGCATGAGCACCGATCCTTTCTGGGCTAAACTCCACCTAACTCAGCTTTCTAGAAGCTCTGTGTTGTTCACATCTTCCCACTGCTGTTTTCTGTTATAAACACCACAGTTTTGCAGTCTTTTCCCTGCTTCACAAGAAAAAAACTTACAAACAGGCAGAGGACAGTGAAATAGGAGGTGAAGGGCAGTGACCAACAGAGAAACCCAACTCCCAGTGACACCACAGCTCTGCCCACACCTCCCATGGCAAGGGCTGCTGAGAGCTCTTAACTCTTTGTGAGACAGAGTTTTCCACACAAGATGCAGATCTTGGGTAGAATTAAAATACCTAATTACTCCCAAGAACAGAGTTAGGGAAAAAAAAAAATAATCTCCTGGTTAGCATTAACAGTCCACTTCTCAAGTGCTACAAAAACACAGAAATATTCTGTGTATTCTGTCAAACCAGAGTCCTTGTGGAAATAGAATCACAGAATCGTTTAGGCTGGAGAAGACCAACAACACAAAATATTCCCCTGCAATGGCTCAGTGGTTTGGAATTACTCTTTCCTTCTGCTCCCAGCTCATAAAAAATCCCCTTTTTCCAAGGCAGGCCCTTGTCAGGAGATAAGCTCCACATCTTGCTCCCCTTCTCACAACCCAGTGTTGTTATTCTCAGAACCACCTCATCCTACACAACGTAAAAGACCAAATTAAAAGAGCATCACAGTTATGAAGTAGAAAATGTGGGAGTTAGGAAATTGGAACTGTGCAATGAGAACATGGCTGGCCACATTTCTAGGTTAGGTTGTGGTGTGTCACACTTTCCATGTGAACACTGCCTGGTGGCACCCGGGACCTTCTCCCCCTCATGTGCTGTTTGACTCCTGCCTCCCCTCCAGGGGGTTTGTATGAACCCAGTCCTGAGCATAACCCAGATGTTTTTGTATCAAAAATAGGGTGGCACAGGAGCAGGGCAGTGACTGTCCCCTGTGCTGGCACTGCTGAGCTCACACCATGAGTGCTGTGAGCAGGTCTGGGATCCTAAATCCAGCAAGGACATGGAGGGGTGGAATTATGGCCAGGGAAGGGAATGGAGCAGCTGAGGGAGCTGGAAAGGGGCTCAGCCTGGAGAAAAGGAGGCTCAGGGGGACCTTGTGGCTCTGCACAGCTCCTGACAGGAGGGGACAGCCGGGGGGATTTGGGATCTGGGAACAGGAACAGGGACAGGAGGAGAGGGAACGGCCTCAGGCTGGGCCAGGGGAGGCTCAGGGTGGACAGCAGCAGGAATTTCCCCATGGAAAGGGCCAGGGGAGGCTCAGGGTGGACAGCAGCAGGAATTTCCCCATGGAAAGGGCCAGGGGAGGCTCAGGGTGGACAGCAGCAGGAATTTCCCCATGGAAAGGGCCAGGGGAGGCTCAGGGTGGACAGCAGCAGGAATTTCCCCATGGAAAGGGCCAGGGGAGGCTCAGGGTGGACAGCAGCAGGAATTTCCCCATGGAAAGGGCCAGGGGAGGCTCAGGGTGGACAGCAGCAGGAATTTCCCCATGGAAAGGGCCAGGGGAGGCTCAGGGTGGACAGCAGCAGGAATTTCCCCATGGAAAGGGCCAGGGGAGGCTCAGGGTGGACAGCAGCAGGAATTTCCCCATGGAAAGGGCCAGGGGAGGCTCAGGGTGGACAGCAGCAGGAATTTCCCCATGGAAAGGGCCAGGGGAGGCTCAGGGTGGACAGCAGCAGGAATTTCCCCATGGAAAGGGCCAGGGGAGGCTCAGGGTGGACAGCAGCAGGAATTTCCCCATGGAAAGGGCCAGGGGAGGCTCAGGGTGGACAGCAGCAGGAATTTCCCCATGGAAAGGGCCAGGGGAGGCTCAGGGTGGACAGCAGCAGGAATTTCCCCATGGAAAGGGAGCTCAGGCCTTGGCACTGCCCAGGGAGGTTTGGAGTGCCCATCCCTGGAGCGCCCCAGGAAGGGCTGGAGGTGGCACTGAGTGCTCTGGGCTGGGGATGGGCACAGGCTGGGCTCGGTGGCCTTGCAGATCTTCTCCCACCTAAATAATTCCATGATAAACGTTATAAAACCGTAGCACAGCTGGCCCAGAGGGGAACTGGTGCCACACCACACACACCCTGCCACGTCTCTTCTCCCACACAGCACCCCAGGGGCAAAGTCACAGACAAAAAACAACGCAGGAGCAGCAGCAGCAGCCTGAGGGGAAGGAACAAACGGCTCATCCACACCACTGAGAACCACAGCTCCTTTCCATCTGTATTTATAACCAAGATATGAACACTCAGTGAGCTCAGTGAGACAGGGACATGCAGGAAATGTGGCTTTTGCAGGACACTCAGCACTCCAGCAGATCAAGGCTGCTCAAACCAGAGCACCAGCCTGAGGCAAAGCCAGGATTTTTAGGGGACAAGTCCAGCTGCAGCCTCTGTGGCCCCCTCCCTGCTGTCCCTCGGGGTGTGACACAGGGGGAAATGCCCACCCTGGAGCTGGGTTATTCCAGTTCAGAGCAGCCCAGCTGCAGATGTCACACCACAAATACAAACCCATCCAACACCCAGACCCTGCATCACACGGCAGGAAAATCTGACTTCAGCAGCACAAGGGGCTGAGGAATAGAGAAAAAAAAAATCTAAATTCATCTGCAGAGCTCTGTGGTGCTGAGTGGGGATGAGTCACACACACCTGGCCCTGGCTCGGGGCCTCCTGCACACACAGCTTGGAGTGCTGGTGACGAAAAAAGGGCCTGGAGTCCTCATGGCCAGGGCTGGGCTCCAGCTCAGCACAGGAGCTGCACCCCAGTGTCTCTTTATCATCACAGCTCTAATAAGTACATTACAATATTATANTTCTAGAAAATATATATATATGTAATATACATATATATAAAAATACATATAAATATATATATATTTGGAATATATATATTAGAATATAATGTTATAATACAGTATTGATACGTATGGCAGGCATCAGGTACTTCTTTAGATTGAATGGAACAAATTGTTGGGAAGGATCTGAGTTTAACCCCATGAGGTCTGTTTGACTCAGGCCCAGCCATTAAAGGATGAAGGGACAGAGACTCATGGAATGTGTGGGATAATCCCAGCAGGGAGAGGCCCCTGGGCACGAGGGATGCTCCTGGGACAGGGGGGATCACAGGAGGGTGAGGGCAGCTCCTGCCTAAGGAAAACACGAGGGGACACACAGGAGGAGAAAAGGCTGCAGCAAGGTGACAGAAATGCAATGTGACATAACTGTGCTCCTCTGGGATGGCCTAAAGTCTGAGAATTAAAGTCAGAGGGGACCAGTAGGACCCTCAGGTATTTCCTAGGAGCTGCAGAATCCCACCGGAGATTTTCAGCACATCTTGCAGAACAGCATCTTTAAAAACACCACAGGACTGAATCTGTGACTCCTATCAGCACCAGTTCCATGGCTGAAAATACTCTGCCTGTAACCACTCTGCTCCAGTTCCCACCCTCCACCATTTCCAGTTTCATTTCTTTTCACACCTAGAGGCCAGATGAGTCCTCTCATACCAGGAAAAAAAATTATTTGGATTTTGAATGCTTCAGCAGAATTTTGGCTGCTTTTCTGCCTGCTCTCTCCTCCCAGCCCCTACACTGATCTCATGATAAAACCTTCTTTCAGTTTGGCCACTTAGAGGAACTCATGAATTTTCAGCACTGGAACTTTCCCCTTTATTCCATAACCTCAACCAGGAGGTTTTGAATGGCTTCTCTTTATGAGGGATGAGTTGATTTTAAGCAGTGCAGTTTGACAGGCAAAACCCCCCGTGTTTAACACGCTGCCAATTGTCTGTGGTTAACTCCAGCATCCCTGGCAAACTCATGGGACAGCGACAGTGGCAGCACTGACCCACAAGTGACATAAAATCTTATTTAGTACTGAACTTTTTCCAGCACAACATGGAAAGTAAAAAAAAAAACAACTTACGCTAAAGTAAAACCTTTGCACAGGGAGCACCTCTCACATGGTAAAAAAACAGGATAATTCTGCCCACCACAAAAATCTGAAGAGCAGGCATGAGTTAGAGAGGGACAGAGAGGAATGTTGCTATAGGTGATGCAGTGTGTGGTGCTGCTCTTTGCAGGGCTGAAGTTTTGGAGGGCAAAGCTGAGTGCCAAAGGGCATCAGAGAACCTTGGCAGCAGCACAGGAGATGCTTTGGCTCTCTGCTGAGCAGCCAACACCCCTCTGCCACAGGATCATCCCCAGCAGTGTGTCCTTCCCTCCAGCACTGACCCCCAAAGCCTCTCTGCAGTCCCCAGCATCACCCCCCACCCCAGGAGTAATTTAAATTTACTGAAAGCCACAGGGGAGCCCCATAAACAGTGAAGGAGCCCCTCTCCCAGAGCCTGTCTTGTGGTTTTTCAGCTGAGCAGCTGCTCAGAACAAGCTGGTGCTTTCCAAAGCCAGGCAGTGACTCCAGCCCAGCCCTGCTGGCCCTCAGCCCAGAGCTGCTCATCACTGATGGGTCTCCAGAGCAACTGTGATGCAAAAGGCCACGCTGGAGATACAGCAAGGGGCCAAAAACAGCTCATGTCATCCCAGCAGGGCAGGCTGCAGGGGTTTGGATCCTCTGCAATGCTGCTCCCCTCCCAGTGCCACCTGCAAGGCTGGGATGCAGAGCCAGGGCTGCTCCAGTGCAGCAATCCTGGCCCAAAGGGGGCCAGAGCAGCTCCCTAGAGGGCCCAGACTGAGAGGCAGGCCCTGGAACAAGGCTGTGCCTCCACACCAGGAGTGTCTGTCACACCTGGGGGACACCCTGACACTGCCACTGCCAGCACCAGAGTCATCCTCATCCTCCAGAGGAAGGATAATCAACTGGAACAGCCCCCTGTCATCCTCCAGAGGAGGGATATTCAACTGGAACAGCCCCCAGTTATCCTCATCCTCCAGAGGAGGGATATTCTACTGGAACAGCCCCCAGCCATCCTCATCCTCCAGATGAAGGATAATCAACTGGAACAGCCCCCAGTCATCCTCCAGAGGAGGGATATTCTACTGGAACAGCCCCCAGTCATCCTCATCCTCCAGAGGAGGGATATCCAACTGGAATGGCCCCCAATGAGCTGCCTGACACCACAATACCAACCAGAGCAGCCAAAAATCAACTGCAGAACTCTCCTTAGGCAGGCAGAGAGTGCCTGGCTGCCTTTAAAGACAGAACAGGGCCAAATTCACCCTGGGGCCAGTGATTCAACACTGAGACTTTGTCCAGTGAGGAATATGGTGTGTGGAGAGCTCTGTTATTTTGGGGACAAGGAGAAACTGAAATTCTTATTTAATGAAAATTAATCAACCTTTAAATCTTTTCAGAAATAGAAGTGGGACCGCTGTTCCATTTTTGGACTCAGCAGGAAACACACATTTCAGTTTTTGACGCTATGGGACACAAATTCAAATGAGATACAAACCCAAAATGTCACTGTGGCAACCAGGGAGGAAATTCTCTCCTGTGGTCCCTTGTGTCAACTCATCAATTCAAAAAATATGCCTTTTATAGGCATATACTGGCAGATCAGCAGTGAATCAATGCTGATAATAAAATTAAAGAATGATCCCAGCTATCAAATCATTTCCCATGCAAACACCTCCACACCTTCACCCCCAAAGAGATGTGTAAGGAACCTCTGGGAGCATAATTTTAAGGAAAGAAGCAGAGGCAGAATGAGATACCAAGTCATGAAATGCTGATGTTTGACCTTTTTTAGGATTATGTTTGGAAGCCAAGCAGATGTGCTAAGAAGAGAAAGTCTTTCACCACGACATTTGGGTTTTACTTCAAGCCCCCTTCTCTGATTATTTGTGTATTCTAGAGGTCACTGCCTAATGTTCACTGAAAGGAACTTGGTGCTTATCAGAAGCTGCAAAATCAAAATTTTGAAGTGCAACTCTGCCACGCTGTTTATGTGACTTCCAATTAAAACAGTCAAACAGTTTAAAAATCACAATTTGAGGTCTTCACTCCAGCCAGTTTATCAAGTGCTTCACATTCCACCATGCCTCGCTGGCACAGCTCACTGCAGCTTCAATTTTAAGCCAAGTCCCTGAAGACAATTTTTTTTTAAAGTTCTGGAGGATCTTTAAATAGCTCTTTGCCTAATGAGCAGCTTGGCCAGCACAGCTTTGTTCTGGATGCTGAGATCAGGACTGCAGGATGCTCTCTGGACAGATCCAAACGTAACTCGTCAGGAAAACACCTCTGGAATTTGATAATGCAGCTCTTCTCCACTTCTACCCAGGAGTAAATGCCTGCCACTGCCATTCCCATATTAAGCCAAGCAGCAGCACTGAGTAAAACTCAGTGTGAAAAAAAAATTCAGTGTCTTGCAGGAGAGGAGAGAAGTGGCTGCTGGTAAAATCTCCACTGCCATTTTCTCCCTGTTCACTGTAAAAATCTCCCAAATACCAGCAGATAGCACGGACAGGCGGCTCTGTGTCATCCTGTGTCATCTAACAGTTCTCCTTCCCTCAGCTGAACAAAGGAAAACCCTCTAGGTGGGAACAGGATGACTTTGGGGTGCAAAAGGGTGGGCAGGCCCTGGCACAGGGTGCCCTGAGCAGCTGTGGCTGCTCCTGGATCCCTGGCAGTGCCCAAGACCAGGCTGGAGCACCCTGGGACAGTGGGAGGTGTCCCTGGTCATGCCAGGGGGTGAAATGGGATTAGATTTAAAGTTCTTTCCAATCCAAACCGTTCCAGATTCTCTGCACATTTGATCTCAGCATCACTGAGCAGTTTATGGCAGTTTTCTTGCTGACCACATCAGCTTCACTTCCAAGCTTCTGCCATGCTGCAATAGAGCCCATCCTGCCTACACAGAGCCTGGCACTTCTGGGATAGGTTCATTTCCCTTCTTTTTGTGCCCAGCTATTAAATCCAGTTTTCAGAGCCCTCGACCTGCCTCATACTTCACACCCCAGCACTGCTTGATCTCCACCAAGTCACAAACTCAATCCTCTGGAGAAGAAAGGCTCAGCAGAGCCAGGGAGGGCAGGCAGAGGAGGGGAGAAGGGAGCCTGAGGGGCACTCACCGATGTGATAAACCTGTACAGGGGCTGTCTCCTCTCTGTGTACTTCACTGTGATGGGGCTCAGGTCGTACCGGAACCAGATCGCTGGGATGATGCGGCCGGTGTGGCTGTAGGCAACGTACTCCTGGGGAAAAACGGGAAAAAGGGGGGAAAGGAGGGGAAAAAGGGGGGGAAAGAAGGG
>VXBR01004193.1:52735-100450 GCA_013400215.1 Cisticola juncidis | reverse complement strand
GAAAAAAGGGGGGGAAAAGGGGGAAAAAAGGGAGGAAAAAAGGGAGGAAAAAAGGGAGGAAAAAAGGGAGGAAAAAAGGGAGGAAAAAAGGGAGGAAAAAAGGGAGGAAAAAAGGGGGGAAAATGTGAGCAAGCTCATTCCAGACAGTGTCTGCCAAAGAACTGCCTCTGTGGGTTTGGCCCTCACCCCAGTGTTTTGTACCAGTGACCAGTGAATTCCTGTGTGACTGCTCAGTTCCCATCCTTATCAAACAGGAAAACAATCTCTTTACAGCCTGATAATGGAAGAGCTGGGGACAGAGTGATGGTGATCACTCCTACCTTCACAGGGAGCTACAGGATCCAACAGGAAGGCTGTCACTGATTCTCCATCCTAGATCTGCTCTATTTAAATACAAATTTAAATACAAAGCCTGGCTGCAGGTGAAGTTTTGGTTCTGTAAATCACATGTATGCCTACATTTTGTATATAAATCATTTACCAAACAAATGGAATTTAGTTTGTAAGAGCCTGAACATCCCTCCTTGCATTCCTCTGTCAGGCCCCCTCCCCACTGGGACCAGCAATGGGAATGCTTTGTCCTCTTGGTATGAATCATCTGGAACCATCTTCAAGCCACATTTAAAACTCCTGCTGAGAGCCAGGAAGAAACTGCATACAGAAAAATATTGGCCAAAGTTCAAAAAATATCCCAGGCTCATTTGGGAGAGCCATCTTCCAGATTCCCAGTGACAATGTCCCTTAATCCATTTGTTTCCTAACAGGTCCAGTGCCAGCCACGGCCACACTGCCCACTACCAACACCACCAGCAGCTCAGCAGCTAAAGCCACATCTTCTTGAGATAGTATTTTGTCTGTGCTCTCAGTGGAGATTGGTACCAGTTTTCAAGGATCAGGATGTTTACAGGGTGAAGAAAAATCCAAGGAAAGCAGGCTGGGGAGCCAGCAGTCCAAGGAGACTGGCACAGGCTGCCTCTCCAGCCAGCTGCTCTTCCCTTCCTCAGCCCTCTCCTGGTTCAATCCTCCTTCCCAAAGAGGCAAAGACAGCCTCAAGTACTCCAGAAAGATGAAAAAAGAACAAGCAACAGGATGCTCATGAGCATGACACAAAGAAAGTATAAATTTGCTCTCTCATGCTAGTGAAACAGCATTTATCTTCACTCATATAAATCCCCAATTCCCCTATTTTTAGGTAGTTTATCCCATGATGACAGGAGGAGCAGAAGTCTCCAGTCATGACATTTTCAAGGCTTTTACAGGAGTCCTGCAGCTCACCTTGGGACAGTGGGAAGTGAGGAAACAGAGGAGCTAAGAGAGGAGACAGAGTTTACCCTGCAGCCTCTCCTCACACCAGCCACTCTGTGCCACTGCTCCAGTGGCTTCCCATTCCCTTTCCCACTGCTCAGAGTGGGAGAAAAGGACTGAAGCACCACGAGAAGGAAGCACAGAGGCAGCAGTGCTGCTCAGCACCTCAGTTTTGACAGAACTGACCTCATTTTTTCCTTGCTCTCCCCTTCTCCCCAGCAGTAAAATCCTGCCCTAATGAGTCAGACTTGGCTCAATGCCCCAATTTGCAGCCAAGCTCACAGAAGTGTCAAAAGCTCCTGTTGCCTACTTTCCAAATTACTTTCAGAGCTCCTGTCACAGGAGTCTTATCAGAACAGCAGTTGTGACATTAAGCAGAACAAATACATTGTAATCTGAACAGAGGGAGATGTCCAAATCCCTGGGACACATCATACAAGCAAGCCCAAAAGTCACTAGTCAGGAACATTAATCTGAGAACTAGTCCAGGAGAGTGTGTGCTTAATTATTAGTTCTGGCAAACTAGAAGTAATTAGATATTACAAACAGATTTTGGACTTTCATTTAGCACCTGAATGGTGAATCATTTTCAACTGGAAGATGATTTTTACCTTAAAAAGTAAAAAAGGTCTTTTTTTTTTCCTTAGAAAAAATTCAATACATTGAATTATTAAAATGCTGGACGTGGCACTCAGTGCTCTGGGTGGGGTGACAAGGTGGGAATTGGTCACTGGTGGGATTTGTGATCTTGAATCTCTTCCATATGAATGGATTCTGTGATAATCCACTATCAAAAAGCAGGGACTGTGAAATACTCAACCAGCATGTATTTGCTGCTACAGTTCAGTGGCTTAACATCTGAAATCAACATTTGTAAAAAGCTAAAAACTCTGCTGATTTATTTGTCTCGTACATCCATCACAACTGTGACTGTTTTGCTACCAAAACCAGGTGTCAGTGATATTTTGTGTGTTCAGCTGGATCACAGATGCATCTTGACAGGCAGCACAGGAGTTCCTGCAGCCTATAAACACCTCCCACACACCTCCCAGGAACCCCGAGCAGCCCCAGTGCCAGGTGACAGCTCCAGGAGGGAGAACACCTTCCTCAGGAATGACAGCAGCACCAGCAGCACCCGGGACCTGCCCTCACCACCCAACCCTGCAGCAGCAGAGTCCTGCTCCGAGCAGCTTCAGTTCCTCCTTCTCCCAGCAGAGGCTCCTGCTCACCTACAAACCCACACGGGGAGGAGCAGGAGGGGAGGGGAGGATGCAGAGGAGCTGCTGGAGCTGCTCCTTTACCTTTGTTTGCTCCTTTTTTTGCTCCTTTACCTTGTTTGCCACCGTGTACTGGTAGGAGTAGCGCTGCTTGCCGCTCATGTCCTCGTACACCGTGGGCACGATCTTCAGGATGTAATCGTGAGAGGCCAGGGCTGCTCAGGGAGGAAAGGGAAGGACTCGTTAGCACCCAGAGAAAGGAGCCAGCACACGGAACAGTTCACAGAATAAGTCACAAAAAAGGTGTCTCCCTGCCCCTCACCCCTGCGTGTCCCACAGCTCTGCCCCTGCTCGGGGCTTGGGTGACACCAGAGCCGCCCATCGCTTCTCAGGGCCACAACCCACCCGAGGTTTGGGGCACTCCCACCCTCCCCACTGCCTGCAGCTATAAATGGTGACACTTTTATCATCACCACAGCCTGGTTAAATCAGGAACTGGCTGAGGTTAGGGCTGCAGATAATTTTGACTAAAAAAAAACCAAACTGAGGTATCACAACCTGTGTACTTCTCTTTCTTTCTTGCTTTCTCATCTTCCTTCTCCTACAGCTGCTTAACTCTTTTCTTTTTTCATTATTTAAATGGCTCATTCTGGTTTTTGTGTCTGCTAAAACAGCTCTAAGACAGAATTCTAAACTACATCTCTGCAGGATCCTCTAGCCAACGTAACATGATGACATTTGACTCCTAAAGGTGAAAAAAAAAAGCCCTAAACCACAACTATACAGCTTCAGGAACATAGAAATTTTGTTCCAAGAAATGGACAGGACTGATGTCCTGGAGGAGCCTGAACATTTGAGAGACAACTCTCCACACTGAATTGTAGCATGCGTTGAATTTTCCTTTTTGTGCTGGTCATAAGAAGAGCCATGAAAATGTCCCTCTTGCCATCCTCAGAGTAGAAATTTAAAGGTAATTTGCAACACAAGTACAAGGAAAAGCTCTGGTGAAGTAACAGCAGCAAGGGGACACTACAGGAACAGGAAATGGCCAAAAAACTCCACAAAGACTGCAAAGGACCTTTTGGGCTCAGCCTTTTCTGCAGCACTGGAGGAAATGGAAATGTCAGCCAGCAGTGTCTGGATCATTCTGGCTAAAGAGGCAAATGAAAGGCTCCTGGATACACCAGTGCTGCAGGAAAGGGCCCTGCTCTCCCTCCAGTCCCCAGGAATACCCACGGTTTGAGCTGAGCTTGTCTGCTCCCTCCAAGGCATTGAACGCTCCGTGAACGTTGTGGACCTGGAAAGCAAAAAGGAGGATGAAGAAACTCTGCTCTGACTTGATACTCCTGACCTTTGCTTCCCTACCCTGTGACCAGGGGATCAGCCTGATTCAACCTTTCCAAAAAACAAAGCCTCAACCCAGTAAAAGATGACCCCAAATATCTTTCAGTGAGCATCATCACAGTGGTTGGTTCCAAGTGAAAAAGCTGATTTCACAACATCTTACAAGATGAAACTCCAAAACCACTCCAAAGCCAAAGGAATTGCAGTTGGAAGAGGCCAGTTGTGAAATTTTCACCGTGAGGTATTTCCTAAGAGCTTTGCAGAGTTAACTGTGAAATTAATTTATCAGGCTGAAAGGGAAATAAATGGGGTTAGAACTCAGGAGTTCTCCTCTGAAGGTGGCTGGGGCTGCACAACCCATCAGCCTTGGGGGTGGGAAGGACACATCCCAACACTGACATCCTTCAGCTTCCCCTGCAGCTGAATTCAGGCCTGTGAGTGTCTGTTTGCCCAGAATAACAGACATAATAACATAATTCCATGCCTTGCACACGCTGTGACCTGGAGTCTGAGCTCCACCAACAGAATAATCCAGATGTGAACTCCCCAGACAGGGAAAAGCCCACAGCAGCAGCTCCAGGTCAGAGGTTGTGCTGCTCACAAGGTACAAAGAAAGGACAAAGAACTCCACAACCCAGAAATTCCTGACCTGAACTCAGACAACAGGGAGGAAGAGTTTGGAAGGAGGATTTGGTCATGGGTGAGACAGTTTCACCTCACCAACAGGGCAGTGCCACCTCCTTCCCAGACCCTCTCAACAACTGACAGCACGTGGATGCCTCTGCCTCATCCTAAAGGATTTTTCCCTATTCCCAACACTACAGAGGGGATGGTGCAGGAAGCAGCAAGTGACCCAGTTCTGCTCAGCAGAAAGGAAATTCTGGAGAGACAAAATCATCAGCAAGTTCAGCTGGAAGGTGCTGGGAACAGGAGCAGGGCAAAAGCAACAGCTGATCCTGCTGCAGGGCTCTGTTGGGATTTCCACAGCCACGACCATTCCCAAACCACTCCTACAGACTGTGCTCATTCTTTACTCACTGGAAAGGCCACAAGAAGGAAAAGAAACCCCTGGAGTGGGCTACAGTGTTGTGTTCCATTCTTGATACAGCTACGAAGTGTCTTATAGAATACCTGGGCCAGAGACTTTAAGGTCTATTTCAAACTTTTGGTAGATTTTCCCCTCGTGTAGACAAGACTAAAATTCAAACCAATGAGTTCCTACCTCCAGCTGCCAGGTAACCCAATAGAGAGATGTGGAAATAGGAGATGTTGCATTTTTAATCATAATTTCTACTGAGCCATACATTATGATGTTTAATAATCCTGGTTTTAGCCTTGTCAGGAGAGTTGTCTGCCCCTGATAGTAAAAAGACATCATCTCCTGCTTTCCTCATCTCTCTCCTTTACTGAATTACCTGACATGCAGGACCTCACTGCATGAGATTTAATTCTGCAGCTTTTAATTCTGATTTCATCTAAATGAGGCAAAAATCTACAGGAAGTCTGCCACTATTGTGCACGGAGTACTGATGAAGGCTCAAAGCTCATTGAGTGCCAGATGATTTTTAAATCTCTGCTTCAAAGAGACAGGTTTTTCTGGAGAACACAGCCTGTCCCTCGGTGGATCACTGTGGCAGAGTCAGTAACAACCCACAAAGACCAAACTCCAGCACATGACACGAGTGAATGAGAAGCTCCTCACCCTCTTCAAGGAATACAAGCTTTTATTACATCAAAGCAGGTGCAGACAACCTGAAATATTCAAAGGTGCACCCAGGCAGATTTAAAGCTCCCCACACTTGCTGAGTGGGGGTAGCACCTGTTTGGTGAACATATCCTGCTTTAATTTGTGCTGCTGAGCTGCTCTTTGCCTGCAGCACCTCTGTGCTCCCTCCCTGAGCACCCAGACAATGAGCAGCTCCCCTGAGCCCTGAAAACTCATCCAAACTCGTCCCCATCAGCAGCCAACCCCACATTTGCTGGGCAGGGCTCTCACCACAAGACCTGGAGATGCTGCCTGTCTCTCCAGGATCCTCCTTGATGCTGACTCACGCTCCAGCTGCCTCCCTGCAGGGCTCCACCAGAAAACAAAGGGAGTGCTCCCTCCATTTCCCACGCAGGCTGCACAACTCCCCATTACTGCTCACCCAGTACTTTTCATAATCTCAGTGTGCTTTACAGACATTAAGCCAAGCTTATTTATACGCTAATATTTCCTGGTTCCCACACAAGATATTTCCTAAAAGAAGCCGGGAGCAGAATCAGAAGACTCCAAAGCAACGTTTAGGCTTGTTAGCATGAAAAAAGGGGTTTGCAAGTGGGTGTACAAGGAGCAGACTAATGAGACGTCTGTGCTGAGGAAAGAAGATTACAGAGAGACTCTGGGTAGGTAATGTTTAGGGCGAGTCTCAAGCTGGGTGTGCACATGTGGAACTCCCACCTGCGAGGCCAGCTCCTTGGAAGCAGGCTAGAGAAATGCTATAATCTGTCCTTATTGAGAAATCAGTGAATATTACATAACTTGCAGCACCTGGTGAAACTCTATCCACTGAGCAAGTGCATGCATCCAGCTTCTACCCAGCAGGGAATTGGCAGAGCTAAGTCTGACTTGTGTTTCTCAGAGCAAATTTGACTAATAGGTGTCTGCTATACAAGCACAGTGAGGTGAATTAAAAAGAGTTTGAGTGCTGCTGTGGTAAACACAGTAGCAAGCACACATCTTCCCTGAATGCATCACTGCTCCTCCACAAAAGCACAAAGGTTTGCTTGCTGTGCCCAAGCTAAAAACACGATTTTGCTGAGCCACAAGCCTTCATTTCTAAGCCCCTGCAGGAAGACAGCCACAGAGTTTTCCAAAAGCACTTTGAGTTTCAGAAGAAAACAGCACAATGACTGGACACTGCTCCTGCCCCAGCTGCTGGCAGCTGGGAACTCTTCCAGACTTGAGCTAACGTTGCAGGGACACACAGGCCTTCCAAAAAACCAAAGTGTCTAATAGGAAACCACTCTCACTGCATTCCCTAGAGCCAGGGAATGTTCAGGACTCACCTGTAACTTGTCCCCAAATGAGAGCTTGTGGATGACGTGAGTCATGTCGGGGTTCTGCGGCTGCGCCGTCGCGCTGTGCGTCGACACGTGGAAGTTACCAGGGACCTAAAATTAGCCAAGACAGGGAAGACAGGATTTCACATTTTATCCCTCAAGGCATTGCTAGGCTCTGTGATGTGACATGGGAATGCCTGGATCCATCCAGGAAGATGGAAGGATCTGTGATACCTTCCTGTACCTGGAAAACACCACCACACTCAAGTTCTGCAGCCCTGGGGTCTGGCACCCCCACACTGCTGATACTCCTGACCAGGGATGAGTGGGTCACTCCCAGCTCCAGGGATTCTCAGCACTTAAGGCTATGACTTTCATCCTTACTAAAATAAAATTCCCATCTCTCTTGCTCAATGTCTTACTCCCACATCTGGCATTTGCAAACGGGCCCACTGCTGCAGAGCAGCCCAGGAAGGTGGGGATGTATTTCTCTCCTGGTACAAGTCATGAGCAACTTTACCCTTGAGATTGTGTGCAAGAATGAGTTCTATATGACAAGAAAATCCACCACCAACCCCATCCCACGGGCACCCCATACAAACTAAACTAGATCTTCTCCACCTGGCAGGAGGCAGCAGGAGCCCTTCCTTTTATTTTTTTTTTAATGGAGGGAAATACAAAGCACTGAAAACCAAAAGCTTCCCCTAAAGGCTCAGTTCCAAGGCAGAAAATGAGCCCTGGTGTCACTCTGATGGCCCCACTCTGCATGCACACACTTTTCAGGTCACCAGCCCTGGAGTCTTTCAGCAGACACAGCTCAATCACTGACATGGTGGGTGCAAGAATATTTTCCTATTGAGAAAAGGTTGTGAAATGAAGCAAGCCTGAGGAGCAATGTGGCACTGCCCAGGGAGGAGTGGGAGGGTGGTTATACAACTGGAGCCCAGTGTGCTCTCTGCAGACACCTCACACAGGGCCACGGGAGGCCACATGCCCGTCCATGTGCTTTCAGGAAAGCTGATTTAATGAGCTGAGGAACAGCAGTGCACTCCTGGGAGCACTTTCAGGTGTGGGCACTGGCTGTGTCACAAACAAGCTCTGAGAACAGCAGCACCAGCATCACCTCACTGCCACCTCGTCCTCCCCCGGCTGCTCTGACAGCAACACCCAAGTGCCAGCCCTGCTCAGGTGTCCAGGCCTGGCCAGGTCCCACTGCAGCTCCCAGCTCAGCCAGTCCCTGCCAGGGGACTGCAGACTTCAGGTCACACACGAGGGATTCAGGTTTCCAGAGCCACAAGTCCTGGGTCAGCTCCCCTCCCTGTGACAGCTGTCCCAGCCACTAAATGGGACACAAATTAGCAGTGGAGGAAGCTCCTCAGTGCCAGTTCTGCACCCCCTTTGGAGCTGCTTTGGCATGCAGGGCACACCACAACCAGCACACAAACCCCCAGGTATCTCAGCTCTGTGCTCTGGGAATTGTCTGGACAATTGTCCTCTTCCCAGTGGACTTTTAGCTGCCAGTGATCCTGGTGGCTTGGAGATGAGGAAAAACTCCTCTTTTTAAATCCCTAATCCTTTCCATGCCACAGAATCAGGAGGAGGTCCTGTCTGGTATTTTTAGATGTGCTTTAACATGACCTAGGAGGGAAAGAAGGAAGGAGGATTTTGTAGCCTGTGGTACATGAAGAGGAGTGAATAAAGGGTGTGCCCTTCTTAGGACATCAGCGGGTCCCACCAGTGCCTCCCCCACCCCAGCAAGTCATCTCCAGCATTACATAGCAGGATTATTCAATCTTGAACACACCCATCCCAAAGAGGAGCCTCCTCCAGGCCTGGATTTTCATTCCTGGAGACAGAGGCAGAGCATCCCCACCAAGCATGCGTGGGGCCTCGTGCTGTGTATTCCAAACATCCCAGCACGGAGCCCTGGCAGCCTCCAGCAGGGAACATTCCTGTCATTCTGCAGCTCCTTCTGCAGCTCTCAGAACAAAGCAGAGCTGGGATGCAGCCATTGCCAAAGACCTCTCCATGGTGAGTCACGTTTTGGAGGTGCAGAAGTCGTGAGGAGTAAACACAGAAGCCCTTTGGCATCTGTAGGGTTTTCACACATCCCCTGAACGCTGGGCTGCTCTCCCTGTTCAGCAGTTCTGTCTCCAATACCTGCTCTGGAGAGTGAAGAAAACCCCTGATCCAAGACATTCCCTGTGGTCTGGCCATGCAGCCTCCTCTCCCCACACTGACTTCAATTTCTGTCTGATCAGGGTCATAAACACACACAGCAGGAGAGACACAGACTCTCAAATTTTCATTTTCACAACTGGATCCTGCCAGACTTCCCCAGCCAGCACACCCTCACCCACTGCCACTGCCACTCACCTTGTTGATGCTGAAATGGCCCTCAAACCTGCAGCCTTCCCCATTATTGAGAGGGATCTTCATGGAGTTGTCAATGTGACCCACTTCATGCCTTCCCATTTCATCCTGGATGTCCAGTCCAACCACTGCAAGGGAGGAAGGCAGAGGACAAAAAAAAAAAAATCAAATTAAGTAAGTAACAGGAAGGTTGCATGTATTGCTTTTACTTGAAAAAAATCCACACCTTTTCTCCTGACATTTGACTGAGCTAAGAATGTCCTTTGTCAAAAATTGTTATACCAGAAAAACTTTGTAACCAAACTTTTCAGGCTGCCTATTTGACACAAATACACCTCCCTATGTCCTGCCAGCTGCCTGCAATCCCAACCACAAACAGAAAACTTCAGGCAGACAGGGCAGGTGACTTGGGAAGAGCCAACAACCAGCTGGTGCATTCAGAGGCCCCCGTGGAACTCGGGAGGTTTCTTGCTCCCAGACACAAAAAAGGTTGCTGAAAAGAAATAAAATAAAGGGAATTAAGATTTAGAAAGACGCCAGTGAAGGAGATCAGCCACTAACACGTGGTCCAAGGAAACAGGTGCCCTGGCCTGGAAGAGAAAGCAATGGGATTTTGGCAGAGGCTGCAGCTACTTGATTTCCATCCTGTTACAGAAGAAGGGCTGCTGTACCAGCCTGGGCCCATTTCAAGTATTTCTTAAAGCACAAAGAAAAGCTGCTGAGTGAAAGGGGTACTCACATTCACAGTGCAGGTTTGGCAAACTGATGTTCAGGTTCACTTCTATTTTCCCTCCGCTGTCTTTGTCTGGGTCATCCACGTAGAGCTCATTCACTCTGCAGGGCAAAAACACAGCTGGGCTCAGGCACAGGGCTGCTTTCCACAGGGAAAACCCAAAATCTTGCATGGGGAGGGGGGAAAGGAGGCTGGAAAGAGGAGGTTTGATGGTGTGGTGGCTACAACAGAGGTAAAGCCCTCCAGCATGGAATGGGGGCTTAATCAGACTTCTTGCTTGGCAAGTGCAAGAGGCTTTGAACAAGTTCTGCACCAGCAGAAAACAAAACTTCTGCTCTGTGCTTCCTGTCCCCTTCTCACCCTGAGTTCTCAGAGGTGCTACAAACCAAGACTGGAATGCTGGAGAGGTGGCAGGTTATTGATCCAACCCTCCCCTCCCCTGAGCTGCTACTCCATTTAGGCAGGAGGGAAGCATGTGTTTTTCCATTTGTTCCATAAATAGTCCTAGAGAAAGGCTGCTCTCAGCTACCCCCCAGGAAAGCTTATTTGTGTCACTAATTGCCTTTTGTTATTGCCAGCCAGCTGACAGAGCAGCAGCAGGAGAAGAAAGACAGCATGACATATTTGCATCCTTCTCCTTAATATCACGTTTCAATCTATGAATGGTAACCAAAAGTGGTGACTAAAATTGAGGAGAAGAGGATTTGAGCCAGGAACAGATGGGAAGAAACATCCTGGACAGCAGGATCTCACACACTCTGCAGCAGCCTCCCAAAGAGTAACGTTGTCTCACAGCACCCACAGGGCTGGCAGCATCTCACAGGAGACAAAACACAGATAGAGAGGCAGAGGAATGCAGGAGTATAAATATTTATTGTTGGCACATACAATCCATCCCACATGTAAAAAATAAACCAAAACAACCCCAGTGCTGAATTTGCTGAATGGTCCTGGAGAATCCACTCTGGGGAGACTCACCCCATTGAATGAGATGATGGTGAGATTACCTAGAAGCTCTTTTTATCCTGTTAACAAATAACATTTGATAATTTCTCTTCCAATTGGGCAGATTATAAAGCTATGGGAACTTCGATTCAGGCAAATTACAAAAAATTAAAACTACTAAGTGCTCTGCAGCATTTTTATTTTACATTCAAAGTGCGCTAAACCCTTTGAAAAGCCTCACTGGAGAGTCCACATGCTAAGAGTCCAACCAGACTAAGGCAGCTACAAGACAGATTCAGAGTGATTTTGGTGATCCATCTCTGGGCCCCGATGAACTGTTTGCCCTGTGGATTCAGAAGAAACAAACCTTCACACTGAGAAACACACATGCTGCCAGGCTTTTTGGAGGCAATTACTCACAGGTCAGTGGGGTTTGCAGACACTCATTTAAAACCAGCACAGCATTTGTCTTCGGCTTCACAGCCCTACCTTTCTCTGTTTTTAATTGGCTTGACAAGTTGCTTGCAATCATTACTCAACCTATTTTTCAAGTGATTAATAAAAATGACACAGAGGGAGGGGATAGATTGCTCATCAGTGACCTAGTTAGTAGCTTTTTGGCTGAGCCCTCTCCTGCTGGGTGGAATGCATTCTCTCCTCTACGTGTTCATTACTGACGGATTGGGCAGCGATTGGATTAAGTCACAGATCCAAATAGGGCCAGGAGGAGCAGCTCCAGCCAGGATGGGCATTAATCCCCCACAGCAAGGCACCTCTCCCATCCATTTCCCAGTTCCAGCCAGCCCCTTTCAGAACCCCTGGCTCCATCCCAGTGCAGTGTCAGAGTCTAGAACATCCCTGTGGCCACCCTGGAGGGTTTGGGGACAGGACAGGGGGTCTGGGATCTGTACAGGGGGGTCAGAGCCTCACACAGAGCCCAGGAGGACACTGCCTCTGATCCCTGCCATGGCAGTGAATGCCCACAGTGTATGAAGAATCACAAGCTGAGAGAATTCAAAATAAGGAGTATTTAGTCTATCATAGAATGTAAATGTAGAATCCAGAATTTTTAGTATATGGGGCTGAAGAGACAAGCTGGAGGAATTGGGGAGTGGCCCCTGTGCTCCTTGTTCTTGCTCTCGTCCCCCATCTTTTGCTGAGTTGGATTTTAGAGATTGGTTTAGAGTAGAAATGCCATGTTAGCATAGGCGGTAGGTATTGGTAACATTCTAACATTCTGTCAATAAAAAGTGCATTTTGGACGGTGGTTGGGTCAGGGGTGCTGTACATGAGGTGTGGGGCTCTCTGAGCCGCCCAGTCCTGCTCTGCTGGGGATGCCCTGCAGAGCTGAGACAGAACTGAGATAATGCCCCTGCCAGGGAGGCCTGGCAGAGCTGAGACAGAACTGAGATAATGCCCCTGCCAGGGAGGCCTGGCAGAGCTGAGACAGAACTGAGATAATGAAGAATAAACAGCCTTGGAACAGGCACTGGCAGACTCAGTCTGTCGTCTCTGGCTCCGGTGTGAAACACTTAGAAGACCAAAAACATGATTACCTCGGGGAACAGCAACCCCGAGGAGAATCTCAGGGAAAAGAACCCTGAGAGCGCGGTGCTGGCCCAGGTGCCCCTCGGCAATCCTGGCAGAAGGAGCGCTCACAGCAGGGCTGGCAGAGCACACTCTGGGGCAGCAGCTCAGCTGAACACCCCTGGAGAAAAGCCCTAGCACGGTCAGTGTTTGTTTTTGCTGATTCCTAACCCTGAATCTGTCAGAAATGGAGCAGCTCCGGCAGCGAAGGCGCAGGAGCCTTTCGGTGATGGGCGAGCGAGAAGGAAATTTCTGATTTCTCTGGCAGGAATCAGGGGATGAGCGGTGCCCAGGGAGCCCGTGGAAGCTCTGACATAGGAAGGCAATGCTGAGGTCACTTGGCTGCCCGCTGGATCACTGAGGCACAGAGAAGTAGGGCAGCTTGTCCAGGTCACACAGCACATCAGCTGCAGATGAAGGAAATCAGCTTCCTGTCCCACAGCCCGGTCACTGCACCAGCAGCTCCCAACCTGTCCCCTGGGCAAGGCTCACTTCCTCCTCCTCCTCCTTCCCCAGTAGCCCCCTGCCCCTCTCCTAGTCGTGTTCCAAATGTCATAACCCAATCCATCACTCCACAGACAGCTCGTGACAGCAGATCTTTCCCTTCCTTCCCTCATTTCAACGTCACCTTTCATGGAGCTCCCTCCAGCTGGGTGCTGCTTCTCCCTCCCAGCTCCAGCCACTGCCTCCTCATGGCACAATCAGCTCCTGCTGGGGGCCCAAAGTGACAAATCCAGCTCCAAAGGCCATCCTTTGTGTGTCACTGATATTCCCTCTCACTGTGGGGAACCAAGGGTACAATGACAACCCACAGGCTGCACTTGGGCAAACCTCAGGAGAAATGTTGTTTTCAATGAACTGGACATTTCACTCCTCAAATATCTGGAGTATTAGAATTCTGGAAATCTCACAGGTAATGCAGATTTCTAGGGTCAAGGCTATTCCTTCCAGTGAACCACTGGCACCCAGGTTTGGGTGGCAAAGGGCTGCCACTCACGTGTCCCTTTGCCATGCTCCTCCCCAGGGCCACGAAGCCAAATTGCACACAGCCTTCCTACTATTTAATCACACTCTCCTGGGATGTCAGGAAAAGCACTATTCCCCCCTCTAGCCACTCTCCCTGAAGGAATAACGTCTCTGGTGGAAGAAAAGAAGCTGACTCTAATTTACAGCTGTCTGTCCTGGAATACAAAGTGTCCCAGGAGTGACAGTGCTGTGAATCTGGGGTGGTCACAGGGGAAATAGAACCTGAGGCCAGGCAGAGAGAGGCAGTGATATTGGACATATTGTGACTCCAAAGGCACTGTGCACCTTCTCCAAACACATAGGAGCTGGTGTTTTCCTGGCTGCTCCTAAGGAATACTTGAATAAAAGCAGCACAATAAAGGAGGGTGAGCAGAGCTCTGAAAGTACAAGGAGTGCAACACGACAGGTGAGAGCTGGAGCCTCCCACCACCAACCCAAGGAACGGGAGGGAAGTTTCTCTGTGATCCACGCATCAGGAATCTGCTTCACTTCTAGAAAGAGCCACTTGGAAATGCTTCACATTCCTGAGTGATGCTGCTGGTGGGAGGCAGAGGACAACTTCCAGCTTTCCACGTAAAAAGCTGGAGGGACCCCTTGGCCAGGTCATGGCAATGGCACGTGAGAGGAGAGGGGGCCACAGCAGCCACAGGGCAGGGCATGGCTTCAGGGGTTTGTCCAAAGAAATCAGACCTGCTCCCCGTGCTTTAGGTCTCAGATTTATGACATAACAGCTTTGTTTCCTCAGAAACAAAACTTCCCTGAACTCCAGCACTTCAACAGCTGAAGAGCCTGCAACCCTTTGGATCTGAGGGTGCATCCACCTTCCAGAGCCTCTCACACTGCCTGGGTGCTCTCTAAACCAATCTGCCATGTCCTCTGTCCTCTTTGTCCTACATCCCTGCTGCAGGTTTTAGCCTTTTTTCTCCCTCTTTCACAGCAAACAATCAGCCAGCCTCCTCAGCCATCAGGCACAGAGAAAATACAGCCATGTACTCCCAAAAGCTGCACTTTACCTTGTCCTCCAGCTCCCAGGAGGGACCCTCTGATCTCCAGGAGCCCATGCCTAAGAGGGAAAATCATTATTCTTTCTCGAGGAAGCCCAAAGCTTCTCAAAAGACCTTCTCAGGTGAGCCCACCTGGCTCCACTTGCCCTTTCAGCCCTGATCAGCCACCTTCCAGAAACACAACCTTCCAGTACTGAGATTCCTGCACCACCACATTTTCAGTGGTGCCAGAGCAGAAAACGTCAGACAAATCCCCTTTTCAATCCGTGTGAAGAAAGAGCAAGCAGGTCAGCAAACTCTCCACTGCACCACGTGTCTGTTGCTGCGCTATTTGTCACCTCCTGCACCTTCATTGTGAAGGTCCTTGTCCCAGATCAGCTGTGGGGCACAGCAAACACGCTGCCCTACAAAGGAAGGAATTACAGCTCTCCAGGAGACAGGAGGAAGGAGAAAGACGTCAGTGTAGACCTGAGTCAGGAGCTGCAGATGACATCATGACACGACCTTCCTCTTCCTGCAAGCCCACACAGGGCACAGCAATCCTGCACAAATGCCCAGCACCTCGTGTTAGGTAATCCCCCCCTTGCCACCCAAACATTCATTAAGCTTCTTACCTGCCTGCTTCTCTCAGGGCTGCCAGGGATTAAACCCTCTGCAGAGAAGTGTCTGTCTCAAGGTGAGCCCGTGGCAGGAGCAGGTTCCAGCTCCCACTCCCCTTTTCCTGCAAAGCTGAGCTGCCTGTGCTGGGCTGGTTGGCTCCAGCATCTCACCTGGATGAGCCAGCAGGGCTGGAGGCATCTCCAGCTCAGTGTCAGGACACGGGAATCTCTTGGCAGGAGCTCCCAGATTACGGCTTGCAGCAGAAGAAACCCCTGCTGGAGGATCACACTCTGCTGGTTGGTGCCACAAAACACACCCCACACTCTCTGGAGAGCCATGGGACAAAAAGCTTCTGCAGACAAGCCTGGTGACAATCCCACTGCTGTGCAGGATCAGCCCTAGGCATGCAAATGAATCCGGTGTGGACGAGGAACACTGCACCCTGAAACTCCTGGAGTTTTCCTTCCTCCCACACTCCTGACAGCCTTCCTGGGGCTACCCCATCTCAGGCCAGGAATTGGGCTTTGATCATCCTTGTGAGTCCCTTCCAGCTGAGGATATTCCATGAATCCATGATTCATGGTTTATGCTTTCACAAAAAGACAGTAAATTCACTGCAGATATTCTGCTTAGAGTAATTAATTGCCTTGCAGGGGGGCTCAGCTTTCCAATTAGCAAACTTGTCACTTCAAATAAGTTTTTGTCTGTTATTATATTAGAAAAAAAAAAGAAAGAGAAAGCAAACACTGCCAGGAACAGTCTGTTGCTTCCTACAGTGTGTTGTGGCAGATGAATTAAAGCTGAGCAGCAACATTCATACCACAAGCACCACACTCATACCCTCCTACCCCTTCCCCTGGCTGCCAATGCAAGGCAAACTAGATTAGTTAATTACATCTTTAATCCTTAATGATGGAATACTTGGAAAACTATTATTGATCGTACAGGACATAATTCATGACCTAATTATGGTGATAAAGCTGTGAGATTATCATCTTGCCAGCTATTAACGTCTAGCGCTGATCTGAGTTAATTAGAAGAGATGGGTGATTTCTATGCTTCTGATTTGCAACACAGCAGCAGAGGAATGAGGAGGCTGCTAAAGGCAGGACAAGGCATTTCGAGCCCTCAGACTGCTCTCAACTCAACCAATTATTGATCCTGCCCAGGAAAAACCAGATGTGTTTAACCCTTTAGCTTAATTTCTTCAGCCATGTGAGTCACTGGCTCAGTGGGACAGAAGTGTTTGATGCTGTTCATCTTTCAGAGGTTCAGATGTGGAGCACAGACCTCTTCTTCTTTATCTTTTACAGCACTGAGGAGATTCATTAAGATTCTTGGTCTTGAATCACTTAGGTTGGGAAAGACCTCCAAGACCATGGAGTGCAGCCTGTGCCCCGTGCCCACCTTGTCACCCAGCCCAGAGCACTGAGTGCCACCTCCATGTGCTCCTTGGACACCCCCAAGGATGGGGACATTCCAATGCCTGAAGTTTGGATTAAGTCTTCAGTCACTCTCAGTCTGGATTAAAAAAAAACCTAAAAATCAAGTGGATCCTTGACTTCCAGAGCTAAACTCACCCTCCCCTTAATGCCAATGATGGGTTGTGACTGTGAAAAGAAAAATTCTCTTTTCCCCTCACCAGCCCTTCACTGTGCTTTTCCTGGGAAGGATGCAGCCCCACCTAAGTGCCAAGCTTGGATTTCCTTCATGGCTGCTCACAGGCCTGTTAGGGTCACACGATAAATCTGGAGGATGAGCAATTTGGGAGTTTTGTACCCTCCTCAGGGCTGGTCTCACCAGGAAACCCGTCAGCAGCAGAATAGGATGTGCCTTTGGAGTGTGTTACCCCTTCCATGAGCTTCCTGCAGTGCCTTGGTTTGAATTCCTGACTGGAGTCAGCTCCTGTGCATGGCTCGGGCACTGCACTCGTTAGAAATGAGCCCACACCAGTTCTGACACTGCTGCCTCCTCCCCACACAGGTAATGCCTGGGTTCAGGGCTGTGACTGTGCTCCTCGAGATGAGGGTGTCATTCCTTGGCTGTCTGCCACCCAGACAAGCCTCCAGCAGCTGACACTGCTACCACAACGGGCTGGCCAAGGAAAAACAGCCCTGGAGTTGGGCAAGAGCGGCCAAACCGAGATTTCCAGCAATGCCAGGCACTGCTGCACTCATGTGAACGTGGAAGAAAGTCCAGCAGGAGCCAGGGAAGATTTGGGGTCAGTGTGGTGCACCCAGGCCTTCTTTTCTCCTGTTTTTTCAGTGTAACAGGGAAACTGCCACGTCTCTGATGCAGAACACCAGGCCAAGTGCTCACCTTGTCACCAAAACTGTGCAGCCCTCCCCGCCCAGCCTGGCTCTGGCGAGTGCTTCAAGGGAAACATGACACAAAAGGAGAAAGAGAGATCAGTGTCACAGCACAGCTGGCAGTGACAAAGCAGGAAAGTCCATCCCAAGGAACTGCACAACTGTAATCACTCAGGTCCTAGCTGGCACTGGGAAACCTCAGTCTAGGTGAGGGATCTGTTGTAGGAGACTCTTAATACTAAAAACCAAAAAACAAACCTTGAAGCTTGCAATAAAAGCTGATGAGAACTGAACAGTTTGCACACAAGGAACCTTCCATATATTTTAAGTATTTGGATCACGGGCAAACAAGGCTCAAAACCCCTTTCTGACACAGAATTTCCCCTGTTATTTGCTATTACCCAGTTTAATGGGAGCACAGAGTTCCCACGAGTTCCAGACCACGCACAGCTCCCAATTCTTGTTCCCAGTGATGAGGCTCTGCTGCCTCACAACGCACTGCCAGTAACACCTGACTGAAAGGGAACCACAAGAGGCTCACAACAACTTGTACTGGTTCTCTTCTGAGAAACCAATGAGTAAGAAATGGAAAAAGCAAAGTTTGCTCCTGCTTTCGAAGCCGCTGAACTGGGAAGGTCTTGCAGTGACTTTCTGAAGTGTTTCCGCTCTTCTGGGAGAGCCTTTTCACAAGTGCTGGGGGTGAATGTTCCCAGCAAGGGGCTGATGACTTGTAACTCATCAGAAAGAGGTTTTCCTACTCTTTTGTGTGAGCTTTTGTGTTGGACACACCATGACGAATCAGGTTCCTGCAGTCATTTGTCCCACACTCTTGCATGACATCCTCTCTCAATTTTTACTGCTTTATGGCCTGCAAACTCCTCCTCCCCACACACAGCTCCTGCTGGGAAAGGCACTCAGCATCTCCCTGAGCTTTTAATGAGGAACTTGCCAGCTGAGCATGCTTACAGCACTTCCCAATATTTTTGTGGAAAAATCTTCTTCTTCTTAAGGAAAAAGCAAGAAGAGGCCTCAGAGAATTATGCAATTGTGCTGTTCAAAAAGGAATTTCTAGCCAGGAAACTGCCACTACATAAAGACAAGTGCACTCCAATAAGTGGGTCAAAACTAGGTAAATATTACGAATTCCTCCTGTAAAGCATTAACTGAAAGAAAAAAGAAAACCAGGCAAGAGAAGGAGACCTAACAGGAGAGAAGAAAAAGCAGTGCTTAACCTGAAGCAGTCTGTCCAGCTTTTCTCTGATTTTTAAAACAAGAAGCCCAAGGAAACTCAGCTCTGTGAAGTGGCTGATAAGGTGACCCCGGATTTCACAAGCAAACACACGGAACTGAAGTCAAAGAAACAGTGAGCAAGCAAGAAATCTGAGATACCATCTCTGCAGTAAACGTGCAGCAGGCACAAAGAACGATCTGGAGCTTGATTACACTCCTGCCCTCAGTTAAACATTACTCAACATTAACATTATTCCTGAAATTACATTCTAGATCCACGACAGAGCTGCACAAAAACAATGGAAGAGCCTCTTGGTTATCAAAATGCTCCATCTCTCCAAGGTTTCAGAGCCTTTTTGCTCAGCACTGACATCTGTTGCTATCAGGAGCATCATGTGAGCCTGACACAAGTTCCACCCTTCCCAGCTATCCAGGAACTCAGTGAGCTCACTGCCACATCAGCAGGGGCATGGAGAAGGCTGCAGAGCCCCAAACAAAGGTGGATGTGTTTAGAGTTACCAGAAGTTTACTTTGAGGAAGGAAGAACATGACAACAGGGGAGAAAATAAAAATCTGATTAACTCGGTGTTAATAAGTACTTCATGCTTGTTCAATGAGCAATTTTTAAAAGTTGAAATAATTTCCATTTTTCTCCAAGCTGTCACCACCTGGGGCAACTTGTCCTCAGGCACAAAATGTATGAACAAGGTTTCCTAGCAGAAGAAAAAAGTCACACATTAATGAAGCTACCTGCATGAATCAGAGATTCAGCTCTGACATTGCAAAAAAAACCAAAAAGCAGCAATTATTGATATTAAACTAATAATTCATATTTTATGCAATCCATTTCTCCATGCTGCTAATTATGCAATCCAGCATGCAGCTAGTAAAGAGTGAAGCAAGTCTGGAACAGCTTCCTCTATCAAAAATAGTTAGAACCAAGTTTGCCTATTAATTTTAGCAAATTAAAAAGCTGAATGGATGTCTGAGAATCTGGACTCGACCTAAAGGAATCCCAAACGCATTAGGCAACTAAGTGACCTAGTGAAATTACAGGAATATTTCTCTCAGATAACTGTAAATGTGTAAAGATTCACATGCACACAAACAAAGGAAAACATGACTTTTACTTACATTTCAGTGGCTATGAATCCGGTGAGCTCAGACAGGAAGAGAAACAATATGAAAAGACAGCAGCAGACAGAGACTGGAACAGAGGTAAGGAGAGGAAAAGGTTACTTTTGTATTCTGACAAAGACAAAAACTGTTTTTGCACAGCCTGATGGATATGCTGACCATACACAACTTAGATTTAACAATCCTCAAAGTCCATGACCCAGAGGAGCCCACCAGAGCTTCAATGCCAATATCCAAACATCCTGATGGGTATCTTCCATTTCTGGGCCACTTTTTCTGTCATGATTTCCACCTCCCCAGAGCTCCTGCATTCCCCACCTTCAGCACACAAAGCTGGGCTGCCATCACTCCTTGGCACAGCTGCTGGACAGCATCACCTCTGTGGAGTCTTGGCTCCCAATTTTATCACTGTTAAAACCTCCAGAAGGCAAAAAGAACCAGCCCCTCTTTGCCTGGAGAGCACACAGTCCCCTAATGCAGGGTTTTGGGGGTGAGGAGGGGTTTTGGTTGCTTGTAGGGTCCCAGAGCTCTGTGTGAGGCATCTCCCAGAGCTGGGACAGCACAGACTGGAACACTGGGACTGTGCAGACTCCTGACTCCTCTGGTTTCTCCCTTGCTGACACACTGACTCTGCAGAGAGAAAAAAACCCCACTGCAGGAACTGTGAGGTGCCCAGGCAACAAATCCCACATCTTTCCTAAGAATTCCAACCTGGAATTGCATGGAGGGAACCCAGAGTAACTGGAATGTTGCTGTTTACTCTTCACTGGGCAATTATTCAAAGCTCAGAGCAGGGACATTCAAGCAGCAGTGACAGTCACCCCCACAGGAGGGCTGGAAGGAAGCACAGCTGTAAATCCCATGGCTCAGGGATGATTGGAGCAGACAGGGATGTGCCAGCTGAAGGAGATAGGGCTGCAGTGTGTCTCTGTGTTAAATAAAATACCAAATTTCACCGTGAATCACTCACAGAAGAGCAAAGCAGGAACTGACAGGCTCTCCCAGGGCTGTGACAGCCAGAGCACAAGCCCAGCACAACCCCTCCACCCCAGCACAGCTCTCTGTGAAATGACCACTTCACCAGAGCCACTAATTAGGGTTGAGAAATACATTAAAAAAAATATAACCCTGTTCCTCAACTTTATTCCACATGACCTGTACAGCCTGACTGCCCATTCCTTCCGGAGGCTCAAGGGACAACAGGCTGGGAAGAATTTTATCACAAACTCCCTTGGTAAAGAATGAGAGGCAAGGGAAGGAAAGAGGTGCTGAGGGCAAGTACTGAGATAGACCCTTGAGTGATCTAAAGCCTTGTGCCTCATCCTTCCAGTTCTCATCAGAATAATTTCAACTGGATTCATTTATTGACCCCCTCTAAACATCAAGGGATTAACAGAGATGCCAAAAAATCCACTAGCAAGGATGAGGAAAGAAACCCAAAGGACGAGGAAAGAAACCTCAAGAGGGAAAAAACCTGGAGACCAGTAGGAAAACAGGAAGCAAGGAGGGATATCCATTTCTAAATGAATAAAGAGAAACCTCAGATGGCCACACAGTTGCTCCCAAGTCTTGGCTGTGAGGACACAGAAGGTCACCAGGGCTGTGACCCAGCTGAGCCCCTGGCACGGGGCACCATGGGCTGGGGGAGGAGAGAGGTCTGCTGAAAACACAGCAGCAAATCTTGTGAGAACATCCACACCTACATAAGAGCCCAAAAAAAGCAACCCAGGCAGGACATGAGTAGATCCAGCGTTTGTACTGCTGGTCACTGACAGAGAGACACGAGATCTCTGATCTCTGGCAGCTGCAGGGGAGAGTGTTTGATGTAGAAAATGCTTTTTTTCTCTAATTGCTTCCCATTTTCCTTGCTGCTTGTTATCCCATAAAGGCTTTCCACAGCACCAGCCAGACCTCTCTGCTCTCAAGCACTTCTAGGAAAGCCTGCTACTACTAACTCTCTTAACTGAATTCTCTCCCAGAGCTTCCTTTCTCTTCCAATTTTTAAACTTCCTTCTCTGCCATTTATATAATCAAAATATCTTCTTTTCCAGAACTTGCTCCCTTAAGTCCATCTTCACTCTTGCAGTGAAGGTTTGTGACAATACTTACCAAACATAGCACAGTAAAATTCCACTAACCTGTATCTAAAATACCCTGCAAGAATGCCCTGAAGTGCCTGGCAGGGACTGACTTTCAAAGCTCCTCAATGCTTTTCCCACTCTTCAAACCACAGAGTCAGTTTTGGAGCTGTGAAAGAGATTACTGAAGGTGGACATGAGAGGGACATAAAATCACAAGCAGCTTGATTGGGGAACAACTTCTCACTGTCTCTTCCAGTGTGGGAACAACAGGGAAAGGGGAGGTTAAATACAAGAGAAGGTTTTCCTTTACACAACTAAATTCTGAGACTCTTCACTTCGGATGCTGAGGATGCGTAAGAAATAAAACCTGTTAGATTACAAAAAGGAACATATATGCCCTGAGGAAGAAATCCACTGAGGGATACTAAACACAAAGGAACCAACTGCAGCTTAGGAAGCTCAGGAGCTGTGCAAAGCCTGGTGAAGTGTTTACCCTGCCCCTCCTGCTCCCTCTCAGGAATCTGCTGCTGGACACTCTGGGACAGAGGACACTGGACACTGCACTGACTGCTAAACTCTCCCTATACCCATATTTCCAGGGCAGGGGGAGTTTTTGGCATGAGCCTCATGTGACAGCATTGTCAGGTCCTCTCTGCAGAGGCAGCATTTCCTCAGTGCAGAACAGGAGCTCCTCTCTCAGCGTGGAGCTGCAGGCACAGACCACGTTCCCAGCACAGGGATTTATGCACGGGCTTCTTTCACAGTGAAGGCTTTTACCTGCTCCCATGCAAATGTGCAGTCCTACCACCCACATGTGACAAGAGTATGATATTTGGAAAAGTAGATTAAAGGCTGGGATCAGACAGAATTAAACAATTCATACATAAAGCTCCGCTTAAGTGCAAGAGCACGGCGACGTTCCCACAGAGCTCCAACAACATCTGAGACAGGTTTTTAAAGCTCTAATACCATAACATGATCAATATATCAAAGCTGCTGGTGTAGACACACTGCTGTTGGCTAATCTGCAACCCCAAAAGGATGGAAAATCGTGCCAAGGTTTTTATTCCTGCACTAACCTTTCTGTACTTATCCCTTCTACCACATACCCCTAATGTCTACGTACATTCCTGGCTCTGCCTCCCCACCCCACGAGAAATGAGAGAAAGGCGAAGTGTTTAACACATCACACAGACTGAGAATGCGGAGCCATGTCTATATTAAGGCATAAAATTAATAGTATTTATTATTCAATGGAGCAAGCTGCTCCCAAGCGCAAGGAACGGCTCCTGTTACAGGCGCCATGTGAATCATAACTTGGATATTTCCTGATGTGTATTTAAAACTCCAGCCCCCAAACAGCACCGAGTATTTCTGGATAACATTTCCATGTGTGCATGCAACATGTGCACGTGAACTGTGCGCCCACACCGATGGCTGGGGAGCAGGATGGTGCCAGCAGCTCCTCTGCAGAGCCCCAGTGCTCCTGTCCAGCCAGGTGCCATCTGTCAGGCAGCCAGGAGAGCTGCTGCTGCTGCCTCTGTACCCAAACATGGCCAGGTTGTCACCACGGCTGTCACAGTGGCACCACAGATACGCCACACACACAGGAGGACCTGCAAAACCTGGTGGAAGAGGGACAACAGCTCGATGGGGATGCTGCCTGAAGAAGAGGCTTTTACTGAGGAAAAGGAAGGAGTAACTTCTGCACACTTCTCAGGGGAGTCCACAGCAGTGGCTGTGCTGTTCTGGACAAACCTCACTCCAAGTAAAGGCCAGTGGATTGTTCTTGGTTCCTTCATTCCTAAAAAAATTGTTTGTAGCTGAGTGGTTGCCACACAGATCTGAAGTGTCTTGTACGCAGCGTTCACTGCAAATTTGGGAATTAAAAAGCCATACCTAATAAAGCCTCAACAACACTCCAGTTGGCTTCTGAGCTTGTTCATGTTCGAGATCACCTGCTCTTCTTCCTCAGAATTCCCCAATACCTGCTCTCCCTTAGCTGCTTCTTCCCTTGGCCCCTTCAGCCCTGGTGCCAGCAGCAGAGCTGCTCTGTTCCATCTTTTTTCTTTCTGCTCTTTTCCATCTTTTTTCTTTCTGCTCTTTTCCATCTTTTTTCTTCTGTAATCTGACCTGTGCCTTCTTCCCTAATAAACATCAAGCTTTTTTTTTTTGAAAATAGACCTTTCTACACTCCAAAACCCACTGCTGAAATCCTGCAGGAAGTTATTCCTATTCCAGAAAGTCTTCAGCACCAGAAGTGATACTCAACTAGGTTTCAGCAGAAATCATATGGCAAAGGCCTAAATTAATAGTTGGATATTATAGACTATTTTATATCTGCTCTGTAAAACTTAAATAAAGCCAAAATAAAGTTGCAGTCAGAGTAATTCCACACGATATTTAAAGCCTAAAATATTTTTTGAGAGACAGAACCTTCTCCTGAACTCAAGCTCCCAATGTTAACACAGGCTGACTTCCCTAAAGCATTTTTATCACCAGGTCATGCAACTTTCCCAGGCTTCCAGCTGGCCTGGCAATGGGCTGGTCTCATCCACGGCCTCCTACAACCCCTGAGATTAGTGGCTTTCAAATTACAAGCCACAGGCTTGGTCAGACAGAAGAGCCCATTAGAAAAGCTGCTCACAAGATCCTCACAGGCAAAGCCACCAGTTTGTGGTTCAGAAGCTTCTATCAGGCTGCCTAAAAACACTCTGAGAAAGAGAAGGAGAACCAGTTAGAGAAGAAAATCAAAGCCTGGGAAGCTGGAAATAACAAGAGAGAAATAAGTCAGCTAATAATTGTAAGAGTCACAACCTCCAAGCCTTCCCACAACAGACTTATCACTTGAGCTGTTTACTGCAGGTCTGAAAACCTAAACTCGATGGCCTTTGATGGTTTTTTTGCTTCTAAAATACTCTTTTGCAGGTGATTCATAACAAGACAAATTCTCAAAGGGAGCCCAGTGGCAGTGTGGGAACTCTTAGTTTCCAAAACAGAAGAGAAGGCAGGATCACTCACAAGTTCAAAGTGTTCTTTCAAAACACTAAATCTCATCCGCCCCTGAATTCCCAAACAGTTTGAGTCAAGCTCTTTGTTCACAACTTCAGCAAACCCAAATGGGAGCTGGGATACAAATAATTCAGTGCCCAGGAGGACTCAGGGGACAAGGACTCAGAGTAAATATTTAGGGAAATGTGTCATCTTCACAGAAGCACAGGACAGCTGAGGCTGGCAGGGACCTCTCTGGAGACCCCCTGCTCTGAGCAGGTTGCTCAGGGCCAGCTCTGGTTGTTTGGAGCATCCCCAAGGACAGAGACTCCACACCAACCTGTTCCTGGGCCGTTTCTCCAGCTCACAGAGGGCTTTCCTTTGTGTCCTGATTCATGGCACTGACTCAGCCCTGCTGTCACCACGGGATGTGACATCAGCCACGGCAGCAGTGACATACAGGACTACTGACCCATCTCCAGCACGGGGAGCGGGGCACAGCTCCCTGATCAAAGGGGAGAGCAGGGGAAGGACAGGCCTGGCAGGACCAGCCTGATCCCTGCCTACCCAGCCTCTGCACAGCCAGCTTGCTGCACATTAACTGTGTGAAATGGCATTACTCAGCCTCCAGCTCCCTCAGGAGCAGGAAGGAAGGAAAAGGGGCCCAGGGCGAGAGATCTGTATCAGCCAAAGTCTGGGTTGATCCATGGGAGTGAGAGTGGATCGCTATCAGTGGCTGGAACTGGAGCCTCTTCAGGGCCCCTTCCAGCCCAAACCTCTCTGTGATGCCACAATTCTGAATTCACACAGGCTACTCCACTGTTTGATAGGCACAACGAGCTGTTGGACACCTTTCCAATGCTTAACATCCCTTCAAAAAAAACCCTGCAGACAGAGAGGCCAAACAATCTTTAATTTTAGACCAGGGCTATGCAAGGACATCAAAAAGAAGTTACTTACTAATGGCCCCTGTGTAGGTTGGCTGTGTAAGGTCTTTTGGCACCTTCCTGTAGATGTCAAACCTGAAAGAGGAAAAGCAGAAGCCATAAAACAGGTGGAACATTTCAATACATTTCATGCCCCCACAGCGATGAACGATGCTGAAGTTTTTTCCATCCAGTTTTCCAACAACATTTTTTTTATTAGGCAGGAGGATATGGGAAGGAAAAACAAAACAAAAACCCCCTTTTCTTTTGTACAATTATGTAACTGTGCTCTGTCTTGGCTCCCATTTCCAAAGCACTTCCCTCCACCTCCCTGTTGTGGATCTGTGCAATCTGAACTGTGAGAGCAGCCAGGCAAGAAGTCATGCTGGACAAGTTTATAGACCACTGTAAAAAGAAAAGGATACTTTAGAGACTCCTGAATAAAGATGTCTGCAAAAAAAAAAACAACAACCCAGTGAAACACAACCTGTATTGCCCCTTGTCATTTGTATCCTGCAAAGCCAAAAATAGACAACCCCTAAGTCAGTAATCCAGGTGTTGAGCCAAAAATCATCCCTTGGACATTGGATACAGCAACAGAAATGAACCCAACAGGTTTGTTCCTCCCCCAGCAAAACCCAGCTTAATATTAGACCCTTGTTTTGATTCAGTCATAGCTTTTAATATCCATAGGGCTCAGCTTTGCTATTTTAAACCCCCCATGGTTAAACTCTCCCTGCCCTCATGTTGGCTGTATTATTTCCGACCACCTTGTGCTCCTGCACGCCCAACCGCAATGCAGCTCTGACATCAGTTTTTCCATCACTCAGTAAAAATTAATTAATGCATTAAAAACACCCACCCAGCCACCCTAAAGAAGGAAGTGACCGGTTCTCCCTCAAAATAGACTTTTTTGGATATGCCACAAGTGGGTGAGAGCTGATGCTTTTTCCAACCCTGGAGAAGGCTTCTAAATTCCCAGTCTATCCTGCACCAAGATGAGACACTCTGTGTTTATTCAGTAGCTCCTACTACATCAAATATTTTACTGGGAGTTTAAAAACCAGATCATTGTTCTTTTCTTTAGTCTTAACTGCTGAGATAACCCCGAGGAACTGCATGAACAAAAGAGAATTTGCCTTGCATGAGATCAGGAGGGTACTGTGCCTCACTCAGGAGCTGAAGCTGGAGGAAGGAAGGGAAGAGAGGGAGAACAGGTAGAAAAATATTTCAGCTGCCCAGCTTGAGTCCTGAACAAGCTGTGCCATCACTGAACACCCCAACAAACCTCTGTGGGACACCTGACAGCTCTGCTGCACAGGAGCTGTGTTTTCATGACCCTAAAGAGAGCAGCACTATTCCCCAAGCAAACAATCCATGTATGGTTTTCCAGCTGCCCCCAGAACATCTGGAAAGTGCTGTTTGCATTCTTTCCACATCCACCGAGGCACAGGGATGGTGAAAGAACCCAAAGTAGCTGATGACATCATGGTCTCACAGGCAGAGGAAGCTGCTGCTCTCCCAGCCCATTAAATGCTGAAAGCTGGCGTCGTCTGGCCAAAGTCACAATAATAGATCAACAAGGCTAAAAAAGCTGAGAGAGAACCAGAGGGAGGCAGAGCACGTGAGCACCAGGAGCTGCTGAGTGTGAGCAAACACTCAGAAATAGGAAACAGCTCCAGGCTGGATTCAGTGAAAACAGCAGTGTGTGGATACTATAAAAGGAAGTTTGTTCTCACCATCAGAAATATTTACTAGTGGTGAAATGATGGACCATCACAGCATTAAAAGAAAAAAATTCCTGCTTTTTAAACTACTCACTGAAAAGCTGATGTCATATGAGGCAGAGTTCTCTCAGATTGTCATTTAATCACACAACACCACAAATTAACTTTTCCATGGCCTAAGTAAGCTTGGATAAAGCATAGACACTACAAAAAATGCTGGATTAAGGTTTTATGGATGAAAGCAGAAGCTTGAAGGATGACATCCAGCTGGAGACCCAAGCAGGAGGGAAGGAGGGAAGGTGTACTAAAGCTTGCACAAGGATGCTGAAATGACCACAAGAATCAAAAGGACAAGTTTGGGATAAGAGGCAAACACTGCTGGTTAGAGTTTGCTCACTGATGTGTGATACCAGTAAATCCAAATGATCAGCAGCCCAAAAGAAAAAGGACTGGCTGTGTGCAAATCTCCTGGCAGAAAGAACAATCAACTGCTTGAAAAAGACATGTTCTGAGCTAGGAGGGTTCAGAGTCTGGTAAAAGACAGCAATCCTCAGGGTTCCAGGCAGCTTCTCCTAAGGCATCTGATCCTGGCCACAGTTTATACAATTTCCTCAGTATATATATATATATATATATATACATATATATATATATCACCCCTGTTAGTGAAAACAGCAGTGAGGTTCATGCACTCAGAGAAGGGCAAGGGAGAAGCCCAAAGTCATCAAAGTTTGAGGAGAATGATGGAGATGGCATGGCCAGAACAAAGAGCCACCTTCTTCACTCTATTTAAACTCCAAGATAGAGGAAGATATGAACTATAAAGGATTTAGTGACAGCTTGAAAAAAGCGTGTTTGTGAGACACCAGAGGGATCAAATGCTAGCAACGAGGACAGAACCCCAAAGAAGGCTTCATTAATTACGTGTAATTATAAAAATAAGTAAATCAGGCAAATGTCTCAAAGAAATCTGAAGCTGACAAGAGACCCTAAGCCCCAAGAAATGAGATATTTGTGGCAGCTCCTATCAGACCTAAGGGTTAAAAATCTGCCTCCACCAGAAAAACCTTTCTCCTTTTGCCACTGGCTCCTTGCCTACCTCCAGAACTGAAAGCAATCCCAGGAGAGCACTTACACTGTGCTGGGAAGAGAAAAGAACAGGATTAGACACCAGAGCTGATTTGTAATGCAGGAGGGAGGTGTGCATGGCAAAGGGGAACAGGTTTTACCTGCCCTCAGGTCAGACCTTCCTGCAAGCACCTGCAGCCAAAATTCCAAGCAGCCTGCAGGTTCCTGAGGCATTGCTCACTCCCAGGAGTATTTGAACCCCGGGAACAGAGAGGAACCTCTGTGGCAAGAGCAGCCTCCCAGCTCCCTGCTGGGCTCAGGGCAGTGGGAGGTGTTGGTGATACTGCCAGGAGATGTGCAGAGGGGCTGGACCTGCCAGCTCACAGGGCACAGACCCCTGGGCCACCCTGTGCCACCCTGGGCCACCCTGGGCATCTCCTGGCAGAGTCTGGACTCATCTTACAACCAGGAGGAACCTGGGTGTACATTTACAACTGCTCAGTGAATTCCCTGAACCTGCAGCTCACTCTGCTTTACGAAGGGAGGCATCACTTCACACTCCCAGAGCAGGCACATGTGCATTTTCCACTGCACGTTGCTTATATTTAGCTTTTGGCAAGTTTTTTCCTCCCCTCAGAAAGGCAGGACTTGTAAGGCGAAGTTGTATCTCTGAGCTGATCAATTTTAACATCGTTTCAGAGTGGAAACAACAAACTTGCTGCTAGGAAAGTTCTTCCTCCAGGTCATACGTGTTCTCATAAAGGGAAGGCTGGGCCTTGCAATTCCAGAATATGAGGCTAAAGATAGAATTAGGCTGTCATCAGAGTAACAAAGGAATTTCCTGACACATCTATAGTGTCTTTTCTTTCAGTGGAGAGCAGGGTTGCAAACAAAGAAATAAAAAAAGCCCTTTTGGCAATCTCAGAGGTTCACTGGAACCAACACTCATAACTAACATGAGGGAATGCTACAATACTTTTTTATCAATCCAAGAGTTGAAAGGACATGGCAAAAAAACCTTCCTCACCTTCCTGGTGGGAATGTCAACAAACTGGTGAAACAGCATCCCAGAGATGAGCAGGGGTCATTGCCAGCTGGGTTCAAACAGAGAATTCACAAATCTCTGAGTGATGAAGCCAGGTCGGGGGCAGAACTCCAGCTCTGTGCTGGACAGGAGTGCCACAGTCCTCCTGGATATATATATATATCATCTAGGAGGTGACCTCAAAGGAGCCAAACAAAGGGTGGCAGATTTCAAGTGCCAGTAAGAGTTAAAAGGATTTCAAATGCTGCACCTGCACTAACATGGGCTGCTGCTACTTGGACCTTTTCTTCAGATAGAAATCTATCATAGATTCACACAATGGTTTGGGTGGGAAGGGACCTTAAAGATCATCTCATTCCAAACCCAGCCATGGGCAGGGACCTCCCACTGTCCCAGGCTGCCCCAAGCCCCATCCAGCCTGGCCTTGGGCACTGCCAGGGATCCAGGGGCAGCCACAGCTCCTCTGGGCATCCTGTGCCAGGGCTTCACCACCCTCACAGTAATTTTTTTTTTATTAATACCCAATCTAACTTTCCTGTCTGTCAGTGTGAACCCATTCCCCCTGTCCTGTCACTCCAGGCTCTTGTAAAGTCTCTCTCCATCTTCTTTGTCACTTCTTCAGGCACTGCAAGGCCACCACTGTGTCCCCCCAAAGCTTCTCCTCCCCAGGTGAACAATCCCAGCTCTCCCAGCAGAGCTGCTCCATCCTCAGCTCCCCTGGAGCCTCCTCTGGGCTCTGCAGCAGCTCCAGGCCCTGGGGCAGCTCTGGGTGGGGCTCTCACCTGGGCAGGTCTGGCAGTGCTCAGGACCCAAACACTGCTGGTTTTTTCTGTATTTGATGCTTCCCCTGGCAGAGGATGCTTCCCCTTCCCACAGGCAGGGCTGCCTGCCAGGGCTTGATGTGCACTTGAACAGGTTCATGTTTGGACTCGAAACGTTTCAGGAAATGAAGTAATAAATACATTATTTCACTGAAGATTTCCACACCTCCAAAGAGAAGGATCCTCTCTGACATCTCTGGAATCTGAAAAGAGCTTTTTTAACATCTCCTCTGTAAGATGCTGTTAAGTTTTTCATGAATGAGAAGCAAAGAATGTGAGGCAATGAAAAAATCCCAACAACTTCTAAGCAGAACTAGACAATGGTTAAATTTAAATGTCCTGTAGCAAAGGGAAACTCTGATACACAAAGGAGTTCATATCAGAGAATGAAAAACACTAATTTCTCCTTCAGTTTACAGCTTTTGCCCATCCCTCCCTGGCACAAAGACTGAACTGCTCCCAGAATTACTGATGGCCTGTGTGGAGTCCCTGCACAGACACAGCAGAAGCTCAGGAGTGAGCAGCAGTAGAAAGGTTTTATGTACCATTCTGCAAGGCCTGGTTTCACTGATTTACCTGAGGGGCCAGGGAAAGGCTGTTTTGGAACTCCTGGATTGTATTTTGGATTCCAGTTAATCAAGCAGAACTGTAACACATTCTCATGTGGCACTTGGTCACAGAACAGAATTCAGGGACTGTAAATCAGCAGCAAAAAGATTAAATTTTGTCCCTTTCCAGAAAGTAATGCTCACAGACAGGGGAAAAATGGTTTTGTTCTTCAGGCAGATTATGTTTTTCCCCAGGAGAACCAAATATTTAACCATCAATCCTCTTTTTGAAGCACACTGACTCTGTTGTAGGTGTCCTGAAAGTCAGAGCACTCATTACAACAAATTACATTTTTGATGTCAAAAACGATTAAAAAAAGAAAAAAAATAAAACCCCAACCAGCAGCATGGCTGACATTCCATCTTTAGCAGGTCAGTGGTGGTGTAAATACACCATTGTCATCTTGGCTCAGCAGAAAGGGTCCGTGGCTGTGATTCACCCAGAAGAATGTGGGTGTTGAAACAACACTCGATTCTCCACCTCCCATGGTCACCAGCTCCAAGTGACATCCATTTTTCAGCAGATACCACATTTGGAGCTGAGATCACCAATTCCTGGTGACATTACTCACTCTCAGTAACACATCCAGTGTGGAGTGAACAACCACCTTAATTTTATTACACATCAGTAGCTTTGAGATCTCCTTGAATAAACGAGCCTGGTGCTGCTGAACCAATTTGTTTCACTAATAAAAAACTTGAATGAGTTGCAGGGACAACACATCTCCCAGCAGAAACAGAATTTCACGATGAAGTTAATCAAACACCTGGCAATTCTACAGCAGAAGTGACTAAACTGCACAAAGGGGGAATTATCAAATACAGAGAGAAAAAGTCAACCTTGAGGGAGTGGAGTCTCCCTTGCTGGGGATATTCCAGAACTGTCTGCATGCAAAAGGTTGGACCAGTGTGGTCCTTTCCAACCTGACCTATCTGGGACTCTGTGATCCTGAAAAAAGGGGTTTAGGGTCAGTAGAAATGCCATCCCTGATTGTTTCCTTCTTGGTAAGAACTATGACTTCCGTGAGAAAGAGATGGGCTGCAGGTTGAAAAAGAGAAAGGCAAGACAACAGTGACACATAGACATGGAAACAAAGAATAATGCACCTTTCCAGGCTGGGATGGCTTCCTGGATCAACAAAAACCCTCACTCAAGGGCTCCAGCTGAAAACACAGCACAAAGAAACAAAGAAATAACAACCCCTCTCTTCAGCCCTTCAGTGGGAGGCTGATTTGGGCAGTACCACTCAGATTTCTGTGGAGATCCCCCTTCTCACACAGAATTTATCTGTCTGCAGTGAAATTAATTCACTCCCAAGGCAGGAATAAGTCTTTTCACAGCCCCTTTGAAAACATGGCTGTCACACCAAAACCACTCTCCTTTTTTGCATTTTTAGGCAGTGTTTTCTGCTCTCTAAACTGAAAGAAGACTTAAGTTGGCCTTTGAAGAACCATTTCATGCCAGAACTGTTTCCTTGCCACTGCACAGGGAACACAAGCAGGTTAAAGCAGTTACCAAACCTTGTTTACCCCTCTGCTTTTTGCTGCTAATGCCCCTCCCCATTTATCAGCAAGGAGCTGCAAACTGGAGATAAATTCTAATGAAATATCATTTCCCCCATTTGTCAAGTCCTCCTTGTGGAGAGTGTGGCTGCAAACCTCAATTTCAAGAAGCCAAGAAGGCGTGAGGTCACTATTTCTCCACACACACACACCAATTCCTGACTGAACAAAGAGCTGGCCTGTTCTTTACAAAGTCCACTCATGACATACTCACCACTAAATCCAGTTACAACAACGTGAAAGAGAAAATTCCTACCCTTACACACTGCACTTGTCATCTTCCAGAAATGACCCACAGGGCAGCCCATGCAGACATTAAGCTTTTAAAAACTCAGTCTTGAAAATAAAAAAAAGAAAAGGTCTTTTTTGTCAAAAGAAGATAAAGTACTCTATCTGTTACACTTGTTTTCTTCTTCAGGTGGACAGAAAAACCTCTGCACTGTGCATTTCTGGGAACATCCATTCAAAACAACAATCCCAGATGGCTTTTGATGAAAACAACATCAAAAAAAGCTACAGCACTGTGGGAGATTACACAGAGGGCAAGGCAGGTGCCAAACACAGCCCTGGACAGGCAAGCCTATGCCAGCACCCATTTGGTTTTTGATAAGAGTCACTTTAAGGCAGCTCTCTCTGATAACAGGCTTGGAAACATCCACTGCCTTTTCTTTGAGAGTCTGTCATTTAGACATCCTAAACAAATTCATTTTCAGGCCACATCCTTCAGAATTACACAAGCCTCTCTAATTACTTCATGTAGATATCAGTGAATCCAGCCAACTACAATTTCTATAGAAGTGCCTTTAAAGAGACAAATCATCCTCAGCTCTTGAGGATGTTTTCCCTTGTTGGAGACAAGGACATAACCTTGGGATTTGTCACTCGATGCACTTCTGTTCTTCCTCGTACCATTTCCTATCTGCTCCTTGACCCTTTGTGTTGTTTTGCACACCGGAGAGCAGAGATGGATGTTCCATCCCTTTGTTTGGGCTCCCCACAGGACCTGGTGCAGACACCCAGCTCTTCCCACCAGGTTTCTGTAACTGAGTCTGTTTTAAAGTTTCATTTCACGACAGAGGAGCTGCAGTGGCAGTTCAGGAAACCAAGGCAGGTGTGAAGCAAGAGGAGGATGAGCAGCCTCAGCCCCACTTCAGGAAACACGTCTGGGTGCACGTGAAATGAGCTGGAACAAGGGCTCTGAACAGCCTCCCCCCATCCCACCACACACCTTTGTTTCCTCCTATTTCTGCTGCTCCCACCTCTGGCAGACCCTTCCTAGAGAAACAGAAGAGTTTATGGACTGTGATTCATTCAGTAGCTGCTACTATTAATGCTCTTAGCAGAGACACCAATTACAGCTGAGAATCCACTTTGCATAAAACACTTCATCATTTTTAAGGGGAACATGGGAAGCAGAGAGAAACTTAGTCATGGTAAATAGAATTTGGATTAAGTCCATCTGACATTCAAAGATGACTGTGCACAAACAGACTCCCTTTTCTCTCTCCAGGAACACTTCAGAGGAGGTTGGTGCTATAAAGGGGAGATGAGAGTTTAAGGAATCTGACACAGAAGCTTCCCTTCTCCCCTTCCCCAAATCAATGCAGCTTGGAGGGAGAAGGGGAGGAAAAACCCCAGGCCACATTGGTTATTTTCCAGTGAATTCATGGTATCAAAAGGAAGCTGTGCCTGCTGTCAGAGCAGGATCATTCAGGCTGGAGACACAAATGGAAACGCCCCAGCTTTAATCCCCAGTGGTATTTCTAGAGAAACCTTCCCAGCACAGGCATGCTCTCAGTGACAGGAGCATTTCTGTGTGCCCTGCCCACCTCTCAGGCAGCTCCTCTGGTCACCTCAGCAAAGCCTGAGCATTAGAAGTGCCCCAGAGAAAATCCTGGCTCCCTCCAGGTGGGCTCTGTGATCAGCCTGTGGAACACCCAGGGGTGGCACTCCCCGACCTCTCCCCAGCAGCCAAAATGTAAATATGAAAATATGACATAAACCAGATTGTCAGGCTGGAGCTTGTAGATCAGGAGTGGAGACCTGGAGCTCCTGGAGCAGATCCAGCAGAGCTGAGGAAGGACCTGGAGCATCTCTGTGCCCAGGAAAGGCTGAGGGATCTATTGATCTATTGAGACAGACCAAAAAAAGAAATAGATGGGGCTAGGAAAAAAGAGAAAAACTAAGATGGCATAAAGAATACTCCGGGGTTACTGAAAAGAAATAGATTTTAAATAAAAAAAAATCCAATCACTTAGCTAAGAGCTTCCAAGTTGTTTAACAGGCAGCAACTGTTCCTCTGTTTCCTTGGGTCACTGCTCCCAAACAATGACTTTGGGACAATTCATCCCAGCTTTGACAACAAAGTGTTGGCCACCAGCAGCCCAGACAGCCCAGCTGAGGAGCACAGGCCATCAGTGGCTTTTATAAATAAAACCAAGGCAGTCTCACTCCATTAAAGGCAGGCAGGTACTTCTATCAGAACACATTTTTCTGGCTTCAGTCCCTCCTACAAAGCACACCCAACACTCGTGGTAAGATCCTGAAAAGCAAAGCTGTTACTTTCTGTAGAATGGATGAATCTAAAGCCACCAATTTAGCTTTCAGTGTGACAGCTCAAGCTGAGGGAAATACAGAGGTAGAACAAACAGCACAGCTGTGTCAGGTTTGCACACATGGCGCTCTTTTGATTAGCAAAATACCATTTACTAAAAAAAATAAAAATCCCAGACGCCTGTCTGAAGTAGCTGGGGGGAGTTTTACTGTTCACAATTGTTGAAACCATCCCTAGAACTCCTGTGCCCAGGACCAGAGATAAAAAAATTAACTTGTTAAATTGATTTTATTCAGCAGTGTAACAGCTGGGGTGTGCAGAGATGGCCTGAAAGATCCCATTCCATGTGCTTAAGGACAGAATATGTGAAATAAAAGAGTAAAGATGGCTCTGGAGAACAGCTGGGATCTGGGACACAGGAAAGGCAGGAGCAGGACACAGCTCCCCTCTGCCCAGTGACCCTGAGAGGGGCTGGGGAAGGGACACAGCCTGCCCAGCAATGCCCTGGGCTGGGCTATGTGCCCCAAGTGCCTGAGAGCTGCTGCAGGAAAAAAACTCAGACCTGCATTTTGGAGCAAGTCTGTCAACTAGGAAAGGGTGGGCTTCAATAGGGAAGCATCAAGAAAAGCCTGTCCTTTTAAAGGAAAACCTCTCCCACTTGACACTAAAAAGGTGGTGAGTTCCAACGCTCTCTGCATTTTCAGTTCCTGTGGTCCTTGCTGTATCTGTGCCGGGCAAAAATCTCCAATTTTGCTCCAAAAACCTAGCAAAGAAAGAAGAATCTCAACACATAGTAAATTCATTCTAAAACAGGTGAGGAAGCAGAGCTGCCTTATTCTTACACCTTAGTCTACACCTATATAGAAAGCATTGATTTTTCTATTTTCATTAAGAAAAACTAGTTCAAGATTTAATTCTGAAATCCCTTTTTTAGCTGTTTTTCTCCCCCACCCGAAGACAAGTGCGTGTTCTGACAACTGCAAGAACACTTAGCTCCTGCAACCCTGCACAGATAACAAAATCAATCACTCCTCTCCCAGCCCAACCAAGTAGGTGAAATCTGCTTAAATGAACGGGAAAACAATGGTAGGAAGTCAGCAGCAGGGGCAGAAAATAGGAACTACTGACTTTGCGGCCCTCATTCTGCTAATTCTTTGTTTAGATGACATTTCTATGTTTCCTGTGTGCTGGCAGATGAGGACATGAAGTGCAGAGAGCAGCTCGGGACAGCCGTGGCTGCAATCCCAGGGATGGGATGAGCAGAGGGAGCCCACAGACCCGAGGTTGTTCTCTCCTGGTGCTGACTCACTGTGTCATTCCCATTCCACTCAATTAAACCTTTTTCTTCAGCTCCTTCACCCTGCACAGCAGCACCTGGCAACATCTGCCCATCTCTCCTCCACCATGTGTGAATCTACAGATGGAAAATTGCACATAGCTGAAGATAAACCAGCAAAGCTCCATGTACCACCAAGTTTAAATATTTTGTATTTTAATTAATTAATTATAGTTTGTATTTGTATTTAGTCTTCTGAGCACTTTTTCAGCATTGATTAATGAATAAGAATTTACTGTGGTTGTGTGGGGAAAGTGTGTGTGAGTTCTTCTATTTTTTTTTTCTTGGAGTGAGAATTTTTATTTTAATTTTTTTCTTTTATTTTTTCTTTTTTACTCTTTTACTTGAATTTTTTGTTTTATTTTAAAATCTTGGTTTTATTTCTTTTTTTCATATTTTCTTTGTTCGTTTTTTTTTCCCTTACTCTTTTATAGCCCGAGTAGGTGGAAATTTGGCTGTTGGCAACAGAGAAGTTCACAAATGACATCCATGTCCCCTGCAAGTTAGAAAAACCTCTGTGTTTTCTGCTACATTAAAAAACCTGAGCAGGGAAAGCTGTAAAACATCCTGGGGACATTTTCTGCATTTTCACCCCTGACAGATCTCAACCTCCCCATTTACAGGATCAGCAGCAGGAACTTGAATTTCAGTATTTCAGAGGTGACAGTAAAACAAAGCAGTCTTTTAATTTTGTAACTCTCCAGACCTCACTGTTTAGTAACAAAGAAATCCAAAACAAAGCAAACAAATAAATCCAAAAACCAAAACAAATCCCCCAAAACCCCCTTGCCCAAAAGAACACAGAAAGAGAAAATATACCAATATTAGTTGAATAAATTTTCTCTCCCTTAGAAAACCAGGGAAATTGAATTCTGGATAATTGTGGTGCTGATGTGTTAGGTGAATGAAGTCAAATACTTTAAAATATAAAGAAATAAACATGAATTAAAAATATTAAAACATAATTTAAAAAGAAATGGAAAATACGAAAAATAATATCAAGAATATATATACCATATATATTATTCTGTATGTTGCTATGATATTCTATCTATTATATAGATAGATATGACTAGAAAAGATAAATGGTAATGATACATATAAAAATAATAAAGAAATAATGGAATACAGTTTCAAACAGAGGGGTTTTGGTTTGAATTTGCTTGGTGGCAGGGGTCTCTTAGTTGGGGTTGGGCGTTTATTTTCAGGGATTTTGGACACTGTTGTCCCGTCCCTTCCTTTTTCAGCTCCTTCACCCTGCACAGCAGCACCTGGCAACATCTGCCCACCTCTCCTCCACCATGTGTGAATCTACAGATGGAAAATTGCACATAGCTGAAGATAAACCAGCAAAGCTCCATGTACCACCAAGTTTAAATATTTTGTATTTTAATTAATTAATTATAGTTTGTATTTGTATTTAGTCTTCTGAGCACTTTTTCAGCATTGATTAATGAATAAGAATTTACTGTGGTTGTGTGGGGAAAGTGTGTGTGAGTTCTTCTATTTTTTTTTTCTTGGAGTGAGAATTTTTATTTTAATTTTTTTCTTTTATTTTTTCTTTTTTACTCTTTTACTTGAATTTTTTGTTTTATTTTAAAATCTTGGTTTTATTTCTTTTTTTCATATTTTCTTTGTTCGTTTTTTTTTCCCTTACTCTTTTATAGCCCGAGTAGGTGGAAATTTGGCTGTTGGCAACAGAGAAGTTCACAAATGACATCCATGTCCCCTGCAAGTTAGAAAAACCTCTGTGTTTTCTGCTACATTAAAAAACCTGAGCAGGGAAAGCTGTAAAACATCCTGGGGACATTTTCTGCATTTTCACCCCTGACAGATCTCAACCTCCCCATTTACAGGATCAGCAGCAGGAACTTGAATTTCAGTATTTCAGAGGTGACAGTAAAACAAAGCAGTCTTTTAATTTTGTAACTCTCCAGACCTCACTGTTTAGTAACAAAGAAATCCAAAACAAAGCAAACAAATAAATCCAAAAACCAAAACAAATCCCCCAAAACCCCCTTGCCCAAAAGAACACAGAAAGAGAAAATATACCAATATTAGTTGAATAAATTTTCTCTCCCTTAGAAAACCAGGGAAATTGAATTCTGGATAATTGTGGTGCTGATGTGTTAGGTGAATGAAGTCAAATACTTTAAAATATAAAGAAATAAACATGAATTAAAAATATTAAAACATAATTTAAAAAGAAATGGAAAATACGAAAAATAATATCAAGAATATATATACCATATATATTATTCTGTATGTTGCTATGATATTCTATCTATTATATAGATAGATATGACTAGAAAAGATAAATGGTAATGATACATATAAAAATAATAAAGAAATAATGGAATACAGTTTCAAACAGAGGGGTTTTGGTTTGAATTTGCTTGGTGGCAGGGGTCTCTTAGTTGGGGTTGGGCGTTTATTTTCAGGGATTTTGGACACTGTTGTCCCGTCCCTTCCTTTTTCAGCTCCTTCACCCTGCACAGCAGCACCTGGCAACATCTGCCCATCTCTCCTCCACCATGGGCGAATCCACAGATGGAAAATTGCACATAGCTGAAGATAAACCAGCAAAGCTCCATGTACCACCAAGTTTAAATATTTTGTATTTTAATTAATTAATTATAGTTTGTATTTGTATTTAGTCTTCTGAGCACTTTTTCAGCATTGATTAATGAATAAGAATTTACTGTGCTTGTGTGGGGAAAGCATGTGTGTGAGTTCTTCCATTTTTTTTTCCTGGAGGGAGAATTAAGTGCTTCCTGAAAGGTGAATGACATTTCCAGAGGAGGATGGGGCTGTGTGTATGTTCTACCTGAAGGAACGGCTGGGGTTGTGTTGGGGGGATTTTAGGGTGGATATTAGGAAAAGGTTCCTTCCCTAGAGGGTTGTGGGGCACTGCCAGAGCTCCAGGAGAGTTTGGACAACGCTTCCAGGGATGCCAGGCTGGGTGGCATCCCTTTTTCCTTCAAAATAAAATGTGTCTGGGATGTGTTAAGCTCAAACACATTCCAAAGGCAATTAGGAGGAGGAGGAGATGCTGGGTGTCTGTGCAGGGCCAGGAGCTGATCACTCACCCTGGTGGGTCCCTCCCAGCTCAGAACATTTTGTGATTCTGACTCTTTGAAGGTCCGTACAAGGAAAGCAGCAGGAAGGTGGCTTTAGGAAAACAAACTGGATGTGCTCTGCCAGAGTCCGGCGTGGTTCAGTACCGGGAGAGAAGTTTGTGAACAGTCCCGATGGTTTTTGTGAATTGGGACACAAACTTCGAAGCGTGTGCAAAGTCAGATAAGTGATCCTGCTAATCGCAGTTTCACACAGAAAATAAACACCGAGTACACAAACACCAAAGCTTGGCCCCGAGTGTGAGCTGGAGATGCAAATACAGATTCAAAGCCAGACCAATAAGCCGATACTTGTAAACACCAAGCAGTCATTAACACATTTTATAAGATTAACACCCTCCTAACCGCAGATAATGCACACATCATTGAGCAATCAGCCAGTCCTCATTGACACACAATGGACTGAACACACACTGCAGAGCCTGAGCTGTACGGGACAAACTCTCCAGGCTTCAGAATTACACTGGAAACTGCTCAATCCTCAATTACTTTGTTATGAGAAGCACCAGACAGGGAGGTGGAGGGGCTGGTGGAGTTTTTAAGTTTATCTGGACTGCAGGCAGGTGAGAACTGCAATTTTTCCAATGCTGTATGACTGACTTCTCACTCACAGCATCACACCAGTTTTCAAAGCAAACAGGACCTTTTCTGACCTGCTGACTCTCCACACTCACAAACCCAGGGGTGAAATGCAGAATAGGTTTCCTTGCCAGCCAGCTCCTCCCTCTTAATTCTAGTTCCAAGAACATAATGAAACTACCAGAGGAAGTGTCTGAAACAAGGAGGAGTACTGAGAACAAGAAAACAAGGTTAGGCCAGGAGGGCTGTCATTAATTATATAATCCAGCCTTTGGGTAAGTGGACATTTAGGGAAAGGGGCTGAGAGAACCTTGGAGGCACCAGGCTGAGCCCATTATGTCATCTGGCCCGCTGGGTACTTAGCAGGTACAGCCTCTGCACTGGGACACAAAAACAAACCCATTTATTTCTAGGACAAAACACTTCCAATCCTCACAGCAGCTGCTGAAAAAAAGGCACGAAAATTCACAATTCTGCTCCCACTTAAATTGATTCCTTTCCAAGGAGCCCAGTTCTCTTTTCTCCTCCCTTCTGCCCTCCCTGTGGTTCTGTTGTGCTGTCCTGCAGAACACCTTTTTGTCAACCATCAGATAAATTTTGTGCTTTTATTCTTCCAGTGCATATCAAGCTTGTTCTCTCAGGAGTATACACAGCAGTTGTATTGCTGCAATATGCAAAAAAGTCAACTTTTTTTTTTTTAGGTAACACTGAAGGATGGAAGACAGGAAGCAGTACATCACTTTTCTTTTTCCTTCAAAATAAAATGTTAGGTTCAAACACATTCCAAAAGCCATTAGGAGGAGGAGGAAAGTATAATCATAAATACTCAAAGGTGGAGTCTTGCCAGCAAACATTTTATTTCCTTTTAGGCAGTGAAGCAGGTGTCAAAATGAAGGATGGAAGAGAAATGTATTTTTAATAAAGTGAGCAAATTACACTCCACTTCATCAAAACAGGAGAAAAGCATCACAAAGAAAAAATGTTCAAGTAAGGGGGCTGGTATTTACAGGGATCCAGCCCTTTGCTGGACTGTAAGAGCCACTGCACTCCTGAGTGGGAGCAGCATTTTCTGGAGGATGGAGAGCATGGGGAAGAGCATTAAATATCTATGGCTGCTCCCCAAACTGAGCAGATTGTTCAGCTCCTTGGATGCCACAAGCTGCTGTAACCCTGCCTGGCCCAGAGCCTTCCACTCAGAGGTTCCTGCTCCCAGCTCCCCAGCACATCCCAGCACTTCCATCCTTCATGTTCCCCTAGGTCCTGAAAATTTCTCCTTTTCCCCATGGGACACCTGCCGGCTCAGGGCTCTCAACCTCCTGCCACATTCCCTTCCCACAAACAAACAAAAGTCCTGATCTGCAGCAGACAATGAACAAAATTCAAAGCTCACTGCTGTGATTTCCAAGAATTTACCTGCACACAACCAGAGAGCTACAACAGAGGAAAAAAGAGCTGTACCTTAGTCTCTCCCCAGGAATCACAAAACACTAAGGATCTGCAGCTGCCTTGCACTGCTGAACACCTTGAAACAGGATCTGAGAAGAACTATTTTAGCATCAGAAATGTGCAGGTTTTATTTGGGGAAGTTCCTTTCTGGTTTAAGTCCCAGCTGCCCTTGCTCAGCACAAAAATCAGAGATTGGTACTCAGAATTTTACTACAAAGAGGATTTACTACTAAAATACTCAGGCATTTCAATATAAGGAAGATTTTGTAGATTGTGGCAAGGCTGTGGTTAATTTTTTGGCAGACCAAATTTTCCATTTCGAGAGCAGCTGGCTCTGTACAGGAATACCTAGACATCACTTCAGGGCTTGTGCTTGGATAGAAGACAAGAAAAACAGATGATTCTCCACTTCTTCGTTGACTGCAAGACTATTCTTTCCTCACCACCTCCACCAGCTGAACTGCACACCCAAAAAATCCACCAGCACACTTCAAAACACGAGCCCAACAAAGAGCCACAGCTGCCAGTGCAGGCTGGTGGCATTGCCTCAGCTCTGTTTACAGTGTGATTCAGTCATTTTCACAGCAATGAACGATGATGGCATGAAGGAAGCATCTGTGCCACCAAGGACTGAACAAAGGAGGACACTCAAAGTTCAGAAGGAACAATGCAAAACTTTCCTACAAAGCCAGACCTTCGTATTTCCCTCCTTACTCAGGAAAAAAAATCCCCGCTCCAGCGGTATTTTGAGAGAAATGATGCAGGAGGGAGACTTGGAAAGAAATATTTACACACATGCACACCATGTATAATCAGTTATTTGTGGCACAAACATCAATGGACCCTGTCTGTGCAGCTCTGCTCGCCCATCTGACTGCTGTGACTGCAGAATAATTTCTCAGGTGCCCTCAAAGGGCTATTGTGGAGCCAAGTTAGTCATGGCACCGCCTGGCACCAGCTCCACGTTGGGCATTACGTAAGGTGGCAGCAATAGCCCTTGGAGGGGTTGTTTACCAGTGCCATTGCACAATGTGAACTGGAACAGGCCAGACGTGACTGCAGGTGGGATGGAAATGCAGTTACTGCTGAAATGAGCTCAGTTTGGCAGAGCATGGGGCTAAAAATGCCAAGGTTGTGGGGCTGGACTCGGTGATCCTTGGGGGTTCCTTCCAGCTGAGAATATTCTGGGATTCTATAAATCTGTAACTGCCCAAATCAGAGCTGTGCTACAGCCTCTAGACTCTCATTTAGGAAGTGATGGGTGCCAGCTCAGTCACATTCAGGAATTGATGTTTTGGGCAAAATCATTGCAGCTTTACTGCTCTTAGCAAAGGGAGTGTGTTTGGGTTTCAGTCAGACTAAGAGTTGTGATGGGGAATAGACAGACTGATGCTCACACTTGTGACCTGGCACAGTTGTGAAATCTATTCCTGACCAGATCAATGAGCACAAACCAGATTTTAGGTGATTTTGAGTCTACGGAGAAAAATCTTTTCCAAACTAAGCACCCCTCGGACACCTTCTCATTCACTCGTGAGCTTAAGGCAAATAACTTGATTTTAGCCTTCAGGCTTCAGAAAAGAAGGAACAAAACTGCCTTTCATGGTCCCCCCATGTTTCTTTCAGTCAGGAATCAATTTCACAGAATTGATTTGTGTCAGTTCACACGTCTGAGCATCAGTTTGTCCATCCAGCATCACAGCTCTTAGGTCTAATTTAAAACCAAACACACTCCCTTTGCTAAGAGCAGGAAGATTGGAGTGTGTCAGCTTTGGTTAAGACTAAAAATTTCATTTAAAAAAATCCCTCAGGAACAAGAAGACCTACCTGTGTCCCAAAACAATAAAAATGATCCAGAGGTCTGAATCAGCACACCCACACTAAAATATCATTTATCACAGCCATGCCAAAGAACAGCTGACAATGGGGGCCTGTCATACTGTGCAAATGGAATAAGAGCTTTTGCCTTCCATTCTAAATCAGCATTTAAATCGAAATCCTTTCCAAGCCTGGCTCCTTTCCCATGACCTCCAAAATCCAGGTACAGCTCATTGTTACTTCATACAGGTTATCACACTGTGGAAACAAAAAAACAACCAAACCCCAAAACCAAACAAGGAACAATAAAAAAACCCTAATGAAAACATCACAATGATTAACTGTGGGAAACAAATTGTGAACTTCTTGGTTACACATAAAAATAAGGATTCACAGGTATTTGCCACTCTGTGCCAAACACCTGGCCAGGGCACAATTGTGAATTACCCAGAATTAGAAAAAAAACTTGATCTCAGAGTGGTCTATTTTAGTTTTTCTCAGTGTAACCAACTAAAGTGACCAAGATGGTTCAGAAGTTTCAGTATCTTACAAACCCATCACTAACTCTTCCATGCAAATAGGCAGGTGCAAAGAAAAGCCACCAGAGCCAAGAGAACTTGCAGCAATGCTTCCCTCCACCATGTCCACCTCCATCACAAGGGAGTCACTCCATTTTTTACATCTGTAATTCTCATTTTTGTGCCATTCTCAACTCCTGAGCAGTTTGAAGTCCCAGCCCAGCTCAGCCTCCTGCTAAGGGGATCACACCATGGTGGGAACCCTCCTGCCTGGCTCACTCAGGATGACCCAGGCTTAGAATTTAATCTAATTATGATTAGAACCACCCTCAGAGGCTGCCAGTGTGCAGGTGACACCGGATCTCAGAGGCTCCAAGGGGAAATACCCTTCCAGCTCCAGTGAGAAAATCAAAATCCCCAATCAAACACACACAAAGCTGCTTTGCTGACACAAGTTCTAAAAACCAGGAGATGGGCAAGAAGAGAAAAATCTCTCTCTCTCTTTCAGCCAAATGGGTGTTAAAAAATAAAGAACCAGGCCTTCTGGAAATACAAACTGATTTAGCAGTCCTGTAGGAGCGTTGGTGTCTTGTGACATGCACTGAGCAGACCTGAAGGCTCCAATCTGGAAGCTGAAAATTTGGTTCTGTACCAACATCACAGCAGGACTGGGGGGATTAGTCTGAATGAAATGCTTTGAAACATGAAAAGCATTAGGTAAATACTGAGTATTATTAAAACCCTAAAACTTGAGACAGAATAATCATTATTCATGTGAGAGTACTGTGAAAATACTGGTTTATTTATGAATTAAATGCAGTTTGTATGAGGAAAGAGAACCACTGATAAGCCAAGAAAACAGAAGTCTTACAGAAAATAAAACTGTACAAGAAAGTACAGGTAACAAACCAAGCTACTTCTATATCAGATTGACTGATGGAGACAACTTCCAAGAAAGATTTTTAAGCAATTTCAGTTCTTCAATCTAGCTAAGTTTAAGACAGAGCAAAGAGATTTAGTCCCATGGAAGTAAATAATTTTTTTGGCTTTTAGTTGGTGAAGAACAGGGACATTATTGGCTCTGGGCTGTTTTAATTACTTGTCATTTGTGTCTCCATCATCTCCAGATGAGGTTTGGATTCCTCTTTGAGCTACTTTGTGTGGAAATAGAGCCCAAAGCCCAAACTTCCAGCTGATCTGCAGTGCCCCTCTCTACACCTGGTGCCAGCTGTCAACTTCCTGCCACCCTAAAATATCAAAAATAAAGCTCTAAGAAAGGGGAGGATCCAAAAACAACAAAACCTTGCCTTTCCAAACGTCCTTGGCAGAGCAGCTAAGGACAGAACTCCTTCAGATGCAAGGTGAAATCTGTGGTCTCCAGAAGAACACTTTACACATGGAATTTTGGACTCTAGAAGATATGCAGGGGCATTTCTAAAAGTTTTTTAACCATCCGAACCTTTAGTCACACACAGGCATGTAAAAGTCAGAGTACCAAAGTGTACCTGCCAAAGGGAACATCCAGCTGAAAGCTCTGAGAGAAAAACCTTGCCATTTTCATGGTGAAAATGTCATTTCTTCATTCCGAAACTTACTCAAGGTGCTGACCTTATTTCTCCAAGAACTTTGTCTTGCATGTTCTACAGTTGTCAGAAAGTACCTGTACATTTTTTTGAACATGTGCCTCATACTTTACCTATAACAGTAAAATTTTCCAGCCTCAGCAGATTTTGTTCCACTGACTGCACTATGAACAAAACCCACAACAGCTAAAAAGGGCTCTAACCTTTGCAAACCTTTGGTCATGAACTCTGTTCATGTTTCTAAAACAGGAAAGTGGTTTGCTGCACGTGACAATAGCTGCTCTGCACTTTAAATATGAAATTCCTGTTATCAATGGCAGCTTTTGAAAAATTCATCCTTGCAGAAAAGCTGAAGTTCAGTGAGCTAACGTTATTTAAGAAAGAGCTTTGAAGTGTCAATTCCTAATCCTCCACTCTAGTGACAAAGGAGTTATTTGTAATTGTGAATCTTTAAAAAGCGGATCTGAACTGATGTCTCTGTTTTTGTAACTCATTAACACAAACCCTGCAATTCAGCTTTTACTGAATGCCTTTGTTCCATTCCAAAGTGAAGCACTAGTGCTGTCTCTTAAGATGATTATGCTCTTGGTGAGCCAGGGTTTCCACATGCACGTTCTGAGACCCAACAGAAATTACATTTTCAAAGACATCAGAAATAACATTTTCTTTATCTGCTACAACAAAGTGACAGCCACAGCCCAGGATCTCTCATTGTTCATGTATTTTACAAGTCTGAGAATGGATGGCAACAGATTCACAGCTGGCAGAATGTCTCCAAAGAAGAAGTTTTTCTATCAAATTTTACACAAAAGCAGAAACGAGGCTCTGGCCCCGGATCCCACATGATCCAGCAGATGCTGTTTCCAGCTTCAGCAAGTTCTCATTATCTGCCTCCGTGTTCAACAATGCCCCATGGATCACACAGGATCCTGTTAGCCTGTATAAATGAGAGGCCTGGTTTAGAATTACAGTAAAAATAGAATGCACAACTTCTTGTTTGGGACAACTAAAACACTGCACTCCCACCATTTCCCATCTCAAGGGGGTGCACATGGAGGGGTCATGATGATCCTACATGGAAATGAATGCACTTAACTGTATATTCCCCAAAATCCGTGTATTTTTTATTGTAATATTTATGTTGTAGTAAAATCAGTATGAGAAACATCATCTGTGCATCTTCCCCTTGGCATCTCTGAACTTGGGAAGGTGCAAATTGTCGGCTCAAGAACAGCTCAAAAAAGAAAATGAACCTGCAGTTTCTATTTTGGCCCCAGTGAACTCAGAGGGGTCTTTTTCACTTCTGCTTTGGTGTCTGACACGCCCCAGGGGATGAAGGAGCCACACAGAAAGGCCAAATCCTACAACCTGCACCTGCTCAAAATGGCAAAACCAAAGGTGGAGGACGTTGGTTCGCTGCCATCAGACACGTGGCACAGCTTTGGCACATGAAGCCTCGGTGGGACCCCTTAAAGATGCTCCAGGAGCTCCATCCTAAGCAGTGACCCCCTAAAGCCACTGCAGGAGCTCCACTGTGACCCCCTAAAGCCACTGCGGGAGCCCCACTGTGATCTCCTAAAGCCACTGTGGGAACCCCACTGTGACCCCCTAAAGCCACTGCAGGAGCCCCACTGTGACCCCCTAAAGCCATTGTGGGAACCCCACTGTAAGGAATGATGCCCTAAGGCTGCCATGGGAGCCACACCATGACCTTCCAAAGGTGCTGCAGGAGCTGCACCACAAAAAGTCACCCCTCTCACAAGAAAGTGACACCTCGGGCACCTGCAGGAGGAGCAGCAGCCCAGCCCCTCCACCCCAACACCTGCATCCGTCACCCCGAAGGTGCCACTGCTCCCAGGCAACCCAAACCACACACATCCCCTTCGGCTTGATGGAACTGCATTATGGAGCTGGGCACAGCCTGTGAACACTCCTTCCCTCCATCCCTCCATCCATCCATCCATCCATCCATCCATCCATCCCTCCATCCATCCATCCCTCCCTCCATCCATCCATCCATCCATCCATCCATCCATCCATCCATCCCTCCATCCATCCATCC
>VXBR01004193.1:24546-51453 GCA_013400215.1 Cisticola juncidis | reverse complement strand
CCCCCCTGAGCCTCCCCTGGCCCAGCCTGGGGCCGATCCCTCTCCTCCTGTCCCTGTTCCTGGAGCAGATCCCAAATCCCCCCGGCTGTCCCCTCCTGTCAGGAGCTGTGCAGAGCCACAAGGTCCCCCTGAGCCTCCTTTTCTCCAGGCTGAGCCCCTTTCCAGCTCCCTCAGCCCCTCCTGGGGCTCCAGACCGGAGTGTGGAGGTGTTTCAGGCTTTGGCATCCTTTGCACTCTCAGCATCACGATAATACCAGCGTGTGTCAGTGGCTGCCCCACGGGCTGTGTCTGGAGACAGGGACAGTCTCACACCTCCAGTGCCTGCAAAGGAGGGAAGGGCACCCACCCCTCCAGCCCTGGGCACCCTTTAAGTTTAGCTTAGATATTATGAAAAAACTTGATCTCGTGAGGGTGGGCAGGCCCTGGCACAGGGTGCCCAGAGCAGCTGTGGCTGCCCCTGGATCCCTGGCAGTGCCCAAGGCCAGGCTGGACAGGGCTTGGAGCAGCCTGGGACAGTGGGAGGTGTCTCTGCCATGGCAGGGGTGGCACTGGATGGAGTTTAAGCTCCCTTCCAACCCCCACCATTCCATGATTCTATGATAAGCTCCTTTAGGGCAAGACACCTCTTTCACCTGCTCTTGGAATTTTTTTTTTTTTTTTTTGTAATTTTACTGGCGACAAGGGACTAAAGTTAGAAAAATCTCCCCATTCATTAGATGAGGCATTTCCCCAGTCTTTCCATTTTTCCTGCATCCTTTTTCCTGACATTTCCTTTTTCTGGCTGCACCCCTGTCAGGTTCAGTGCAGTGCACAAGGCTCATCCTGTGCTGCTCCATGCCCCATCCCCGTTCTTTCTCCCAGTTCTGTCACCAGCCAGCAGCATCCCTGAGGGATGTTCTGCTGCAGGTGGTGGCACTGCTGCTGTGTTCAGAGTTGCTGTCATTCACATGCAGTGCAGGTTAGACTGCACTGCAGGAACAAAATACAGCTATTCCTGACTTTTAAGTCTAAAAGCAGGTCAAGAGAAAGCAAAATGACAGCAATCTGAATTTGCAATACACTGCATTTCTAATTGGTTCTGTACCTTTCTTCCTCCTCCTGCTGCTGTCATCATTTCTTTACTTAGAGATGCACACCTTTCCATATTTTTTTTCCTTTCTCACAGAAACTAGGTCCATACCTGGTTAAAAAAAAAAATAAATTCAGATTGAAACAAGCAGGGGAAAACTACTGAAGAGTCAGAGCTGTTAATCAATACCATTTCCATTCAAAGAAAGAGATAATAATTCATGCTGGGAATATGAAAAGCTAAACTGGAGCAATCCCAAGTATGAGATAACAGGGCATTATCCCTCAGAAGCCCCCAGGGAATAGATAAAAATACCTAATTGTTTTTTTAGTTTTTTTTAATCTTAGACACCTAAATTATCATGCGAGCATATTCAGCAGATTGCTAACAGACCAGCCACGAAACCCTGCTGCACTTTGCATTGTGCTCCAAAACTGAGCAGCCCAGTGAAATTAAGGAGACAATTCTCATCCCTCATGAGGTCCAGGATTGCACAGGCTTGGCCAGGGGGCACGGTGGTAGTGGAAAAAGCCAAAACAAGCAGTGCCTGTGAGGTGTTACACAAGCAATGCTCCTGGCAGGGCCCCACATCCCTGGCTGTCATTAATGCCTTGTGCAGAGGCATCAGCTCTCTCAGAGGCCAGGAGAGCACTGAAGGAGTTCACAAAAGCTCTTCACTTGTACAGTAGATAAATCTGGAGAGTTCTCCTCCTGCAGGCTCGAGTCTCAAGAACCCAGCAGCCTCGTGGGGATTTTATTTTGCACTAAAAGGTCAAACAGGGGAAAGCAGCAGGCTCAGAGCAGCTTTGCAGTTGGGTCCAACTCGCTCACATCCTTGCCAAGGGAAGAAGAAGTTAATGCCCTGAGATAAGACCCTCGTCACAATATTGTTTAATTACATAAGGCTTCTATCGAGCTGGAGATAAGAACAGGAATTTGTCCCCAGTCCAGCTGGGTGTGGCAGCTGAGCTCATGGTGTGTGCTAGAATGGGAACCAAAAGCAAGGGGTTTATCTGGGGTGGTTGTCCCAGCATTAGAAATGGAAAGAGCAAACAGATACTGATAACTGATGGAAAAGTTAACTTTCTTTTTCATGGGAGCAATAAACCAACCTTTTTCTGACAACAGTAAATGTAATTTCTCTTCAAATTGCATTGGGAATGTTCACTGAGCCAAGCTGATACTCTGAAACCAGTAAACCAATATTTTCAGTCCTCTTCAACAACCAAGAAACCAAAGCAGGAGGATGAATTGACTCACCTAAGACTAAAGAGTAAGATCGGCTTCAGTTCTAAATTAGCAAACAAATCCCTTAGTCTATATCTCTTCTTGCAAAAAGGAGCATTTTCCTCATTCCAGATCACTTTCTTACATATAAATCAGATCATGGATGAGTCTATGTGAATTCCTGACTAATGCCTCACAACAACAAAACTGGTACCTCCTTCCTTTGAAAAAAATAGTGGCCAAAAAAGTGCTTTATTTGAATCATCTTCTTGGTTATTTATTTAATAAATTTATTTATGCAGGTAAAATGATTCATGTCCAGGTTTCTGGGTTATTCTTCCTCTCCATGTTGATATGCTATTTTTAAATTTTGACTTTGCATTAATAAAGTTAATTTATAGACTTTATATTAATCCTTGATAATTCAACCTTGATGAGTCTGAGGGGAGGTCTGGAGCTTCCTCCCAAGGGGCAGCTCTGGTCTCTGCTTCCTGTGACAGGGACAAGACCCAGGGCAGGGCTGAAGCTGGGCCAGGGGAGGTTTGGGTTGGATTTTGGGAAAGGTTCTTCTCCCAGAGGTGCTGGCACTGCCCAGGCTCCCCAGGGAATGGGCACAGCCCCAGAGCTCCAGGAGAGCTTGGACAGCGCTGCCAGGGGTGCCCAGGGTGGGATTGCTTGGGGCTCTGTGCAGGGACAGGGGCTGGGCTGGATGATCCCTTCCAGCTCAGCACATTCCATGATTCTATGAATTGTACTTGTCTCAGTTTTGTAATCTCGAAGTTTACTCCTTCCCAGAAAAGTGTAACCTCAACCCTTACCTGTCCAGCATGGTTTGGGGTGATCTAACATCCTGTAACACTCACCTGTATGATTTCCTCTTGTTCTGTTTGTGGTTCCTTACACACGGCTGAGTTTTATTTCAGCCTCTGGCTCCTGCCACAGCTCTGGCACTGGAAATTCACTGTTTAGGTGCTGTGACTGTGTCATGAGCAACGTTGTTTGCCAAGGTAGAGCTGGGTACACACACTCATCCTTGGGGTCATTGGGCTTCCTCCATCCCCAGTGAATGCGCTGTCACTCTGAGGAAGGCACAATGCTTATTCACTCATGCCCCTTCTGCTACAGAGCTGTGTAAGAACAAAACCAAAAGCTGACCCTGGCTTTTGTTTGGGATGTTGTGTGGCAGGGCCCATCCTGGGCCGTTTCCCCCTGTGCTTTTATTCTGCTTTTATTCTGCTTTTATTCTGCTTTTATTCTGCTTTTATGCAGCGCTGGCGGGGCGGGCTGGGAATGGAGTGAGCGCATTGCTCTGCAGGGCGTGTGCTCCCGTTGTGTGTTGTGTTCTCCTGGGTGTGTCCTGGAGCCCTGAACACAGCTGCCCTTCAGGAAAAGGAAAAAACATTGCAGAGAATGAAAAATGTTATAAAGCGTTTGCGACGTATAAATAACAGCGTGTGAGGAAATCTTGCTGAAGGAACAGGATGCGCATGGAGGTGAAGAATTCAAATCCAAGTGCTGTGCTAAGTATAATCAGTAATGAAAGTTCAGCCCTTCCTCTTAGGACTTGGTCCCAAATTCCAGGGAACAAAAAGCAAGCTTTAAATGTTGTCTCAAAGCCTTGTTGCAGTATAGTTTGTTTATCATCACCACATATGTAATGCTGTCCATCTATTCTTGTGAGACTTAAAATACACAGTAGAATAAATTAGTATCTACTGAATTTACTGTGTAAGTTTCTTTATTGAATAGCTAAGATTTTTCCTTAAGAAGACATAACAATTATTTCTCTTCTTCCTGCTCAATAGGCAGAAGAAATAATCTGATGATTTTTCAGTCACAGGGATGGGTACAGCTGATGTGTATGAGTGTGGAGAATGGGGTCTGTGCAGCCACATGGCCTTGTCCTGTGACAGTGGGCAAATGCTAAGGGGAATCTGCCACTCCTAAAGCCCCTAGAAAATTGACCCTGCTTTTAACTGCCTGTTTTTGCAAGCCTGTCTCCTGGCACGTTTTGAGTGCTAGGAATTTACTATGGGAAATTCACAGCGAGCTTTTTTGTATTTTATTTCTTTTTCCACTGTGGAAATAAATGCCACAAGGAAGTTGCAGCCCCTGCCCCAGGCTTACTTCATGCTTTGTACAGCACCTCTGTGGAGGTGTGTTCACTGTAGTTCAGGAGACTGCAAACACCTGACCAAAGGTCATGGCCAAAGGGAGATGCAGGTTAACAGTTAACTAGGGTGAAATCCTGAATAGAGGACTTTGAACTCCAGGAGGGCAGGATCTCAAGGAGATTTGGCATTAGCAGCAGAGGAGGGTTGAGGATTAGAATCTGATTCTCAAAGGTATAATGCTCTCTAATGAGTTAAATACCTTAAATTCTCTTTAGGGAATAGTTCAGCACCAGGACTTGAAGGACTCAAGTACCCTTAGTCTGTATACTGATGGTGAAATTCCTGCATCAGCCAGTGGGAAACATTCAGGAGAAGGGGACCGCTGAAAATCTCACTATGAAACTCAGATAGGGCCACAAAGTGTTTGCTTCTGGCCTTAGGTAACACATTTGGCATCAACATCTAAATTAGTCTTGTCAGTGAAAATATATCTGGGAGATGAGCTACCCCTCTGCTTTAAATACTCACCGAGTGCTGAGACCCCTTCCCTGGAGGAAGGGTCTGGACCTCTGAACACAGAGTGCTGTGAGAAACTTGAGGGCATGAAGGGAAGGGAGAAAAATGTGCTCTGCCCAGCCTCTGAAGGCTGAGCCACTGTGTATCCAGAAGTGCAGAATTCCTGGTGTTGAATTAGGGCTTTTACCTTGGAAACAGTGCTTGGATAGTGGACAAGGGGTCCCTGACTCACAGATGGCAAATACCGATAAGCACTCCTGAGAGTTCCCTTCTGCTGGCTACATCATGCCCAAGAGATGGGGTCTTGAAGGTCTTCCTGACCAAAACCCCACCTGATTTCTGTTCAGGGAGGCTGGGAGCAGCTGAGGGAATTGAGCTCACCCAGGGCAGTGGGGCACGAAAGGCGCCAGACCCTGCGGCGCCTCAGGAAGGTTCCCCAGGAGCTGCGGGCACTTAGAGCATCTGACGTAGCTGAGGAGGGCAGGCAGAGCTTTCCTGGGCTGCTCTCACGGGCACAGGCGCCAGCAGGAGTCTGCAGGAGTTGCACTTTGGTGCCTGAGTGCTGTTTTGGATCTGTCCCAGCCGCTGCACGGGCAGGCTGTCAGCGGGCACTGGGGCGCAGCAGGGATGGAGGCTGTGCCTGCCTCGCTGCATCCACAGGGACCTCTCTGCATCCACAGGGACCTCTCTGCATCCACAGGGACCTCTCTGCACGGGTGGCTCCTGCTGTGGGAGCCAGCTCAGCACCCAAGTGCAAGGTCAGGTGTTGCCCTGGTTTTTCTGAAATTTTTTAAAGCCTTCTTCTTGCTTATAAGATGGAGTCAGTTCCTTAGCTACTGTACAATATTAAGGGTCAGTTTTTCACTTTCTCACACTTTGGAACATAAACAACCTTTCTTGTTTTTGTTCACTGTCCTTTGCTTACATATTTCCAGCCTGAAAATAATGTTGGTTGAAGGCTGGTCTGGCCAGTGGGGTGAAGGGGTAGTAACCCCAGAAGCCAACCCACTACCAGACCCAGAAAATTATAAAATGAAAAGAAATAAACAGGCTGGGGCCCTTTTGCTGGGGAGCAGCTTTGCACTGCAGACCTCTGCCTGCATGATGTTGATTTTGTGTTCTGGGCAGCAGTCAGGTCTCTGCCGAGCTCTCCTGTGGGCAGCAGTACATAGAAATCTGCTTTTTACAGCACAACGAGCACGGGAGGATTCAGCAGTGCTGGGCCATCACAAAGGCCCTCAGGCAGCAAACAAGTGAACCCAAACAACTTGACGAGGAAGAATTTCCTCAAACAAGGCTCTGGAAGTTTCCTGGGAAGATTTGCCAGCTCCTGCTACTGCAGTTTAGCAGGTTCTCTCCCATCCTTTGACCCCCTGGAGCCAGCCCTGTGCGTGAGATGTTGAATTGCACTTCCCTGAGTTGCTTTTGGCATGTCCTCTGTGCTGCCTTATCAGCATTCTCAGTGATTTCCTCTAGATATTGTGTAGCTGAGTAAGCCCAATGGGACATTACAGACAAGAAATACATACCTTTTTTCTTTTTTTTTCATCATTTTCATAGTAAGGATATGGATTTTTAATTGCTTTAAATGAGACTTGTGTTTTTCCTTGTTCTCACTCGGTCTCTTGGCACTGCTGTGATGGTCAGTGGATTGGGGAGGTTTTGTCAGTGCTAAAGAATCTGTTGCAGAAATCAGGGTGTGGCCAAAGAAAACTATTTTATAAAGATGTTTTATTAACCCTCTAATGCAGAAATCATTGTCTCTGGCCTTGTTTCATCTGCAGGGACACCTCCCACTGTCCCAGGCTGCTCCAAGCCCTGTCCAGCCTGGCCTTAGGCACTGCCAGGGATCCAGGGGCAGCCACAGCTGCTCTGGGCATCCTGTGCCAGGGCCTGCCCACCCTCCCAGGGAAGGATTTCTTCTTAATATCCCATTTAAACCTGCTCTCTGTCAGTTTGAAGCCGTTCCCCCCTGTCCTGTCACACATACCCTTGTAAACAGTATCTGGCCTCAGGTTTGCAGTGGGGTTGGTTTTGGTGGGCAATTCCAGATGCCCTGAGATCCAATCCAGCCTCCACCCTCGGTGCCAGCTCCAGCAATCCCCACCCGGCCAAACAGAGACTCCAGACTGGGAATTGCCTCAAGGGGTTGGTTTGAGATGGGGTGAGAAGAGGGGTAGGCACAGGGCATGAAAGGGAGTGTGGAAAGGTAGGAATGAATGGAGAGAGAAACTGCTGGAGAAGGGAATGCCCAGCAGAAGGGAACTGGGAACAGGCAGACCACACATGCAGGCAGGCCTGTGCAGGAGCTTGGAGGTGAGGATAAATTTATCTTCAGGCAGAAGCCACGAGGAGATGTCCTTGGGGGAGCTGAATGGTCAGAAATGAAGTGAAAGGTTCCTTCACTTCAGGCGTGCAAAATCGGAAATCACTAAACCAAAGCAACAAACAAACCCTTCCAGAAAACTCCTCCAGCCTTTAGAGGAAGGCAGGCCCAGCAGCCTCCAGAAAAATCCTCCTCCTTCTCCCTCACCAAAGAGCTCTCCTTTCACCCTGTCCCTGCCCAGGCCACTTGATGGTTTCTTGCTCGAGCTTCTCGCAGGAGAGAGAACAAAATCCTGTCCTCCTCGTGCTGGGATGATAAGCCTGCAGTGGAGTTAGGCAGGATTTATTTTAATTGGACTTTTTTGCTTTTTTCCTGGCACTTTAAAGTTTATGAACGGAAAGGATCAGTCTGACTCAGAGACTGGGCTACTTCCAAACATTAATCTTAGCTGCCATATGCTAATGCAGCTTGGCTCTGGTGCATCCTATGGTGTAAATATGTCTGTACCTTTCATCTCTGGTGTCAGAGGCCACTAAAGGGAACATGTCAGACTTTTGGGCAGATTTTGGTTGCCTGACATGCAATCTGCAGGCACTGGATGAGGTTCTGGGAAGAAGAAGGTCTAGGAAACATCCATACTGTGTTTTCTTGAGGTTCCTGTTTTACCATTCTGCAATATTGGTTGCCAAATTTAGGATGCCCAGGGAAATTCTTTGGCCTGTGCTGACTCTGAATCCTGTACACAGATTTTGATTATCCCAGTTCTGAGCTCTAGGTAATAAACCTTGGAATATTGGCTTGGGTTCAGTGGTACAATATTTAGCCCCTTCTATTTTGGATGGCTTCGTAGTATGGGTATAACAAACACATAAAAATGACTGTCCTGCTCATCATGACTTTTCCAGCACTGAAACATGAGTTTCTCATCCTTTGTGTTTCACTGTCTTCCATTCTTCATCCCAAATGTTTCCATTCTACAGATTTCAAATTTCATTCACTGTTTGAGGGCGTACACTGAAAGTGTTTGGTATTTCCCTGCCCCTTCCTCATCTTCTTACTCACTAACTCACTCACACACTCTCTTCCCTGAAATCATCGTGGGAACAACCCCATTAAAAAAAATAAAAAAAGAAACTTTCCAATTCTACTTATTTCAGTGGAATTTCCCTGATGTCCTTTTTTCCATATCAGGGGATGTTTTTTTGCTGGTGACAGTGGTGTGAACAGCGTCACGAAGGAGAAAACTTCATTACAGAGGCAGTCACTGAGGCTAACATTAGCCTAACAAAACTGATTTTCCTAGACTCCTTCTCAAGCCTATGTGCAGGAAAAGGTCTCCTCCAGAGGTAATTCAGAGCAGTAACCTCATTCCATGGAGGACAGAGGCTCTCCACAGAGATTAACTCCTTAAGCCTAAAACTTCAAATCTTAAAGAGATTGAAATCTACCCGTGTTCAGAGGAGTCCCAGCAGACAAATACCCAACCCCAGTGTTGCAGACTTGTTGCTGACATGGAGAAGGATGTTCTCAGCTGAGGAACCACTGGTTTGTGGGGCAGGACAACATCCCTCAGCCCTCTTCCAGTTTTCTAAGCTGTCCTGAGCAATCCCTCTGGCGTTGCTGATGGATGGGAAATGATGTAAATCATGTTAATTCACACAAGACCCTTCTCCAGGAGAACAGAGATTTGATGGACACCAAGCTACAGCCAGCAAAGCCTTGCAGATGAGATGGAGGAGACGAAGTGGGAGAAGCTCAGCTTTCCCATGCTGCAGGGAAATTTCCTGGGCAGTTTTACATTTTGCCATTTCCCCACCCGCGGGCTCTGCAGGAGCCGGACGTTGGGGACATCGGGATGACGGAGGGCACAGCGTGTCCCCTCGCCATCAGGAGCCTCGTCACCATGACAAGGCAGGGATGAGTCATGGCTGGAGCTGCTTTATGTAAATGAGGAACCTCTGGTGTTGCCCTGGTGCCACGCAGAATTCACGTAAGGGACGCTGTGTTCCCATGTCCCCGCTGAGGCAGGGCAGGGACATGGGGTAAGGTGGCTGTGGTTCCCCCAGAGAGGGCAAAAATTGGTCAAGACTGGTGGTGAAACTGAAAGTGAACCCCTGAAGGGAAGGTCCCTTCCCAGCAGCAAAGCCTGGAGAAAATTTTCTGTTGCCTTTTGCTGTCAGTTGCAAAAATGATTGAGCCACTGATGGTAAACGCTGGGGGGGAGCCCAGGGAGAGAAGGGGGAAGTAAAGAATTTAGTCAGAGAGTTCTCTCGCTGTGAAATCAATCAGTTTTAGTAAGATTTACGGGGCATCTGTGGCACAGCTGAGAAACTTATTTAGGGACCAAGGAGGAGAGGTCCTGCTGCTGTGTGGCACGAGCTGCAGTCCCTGTCCTGGTGGCCTTGTGTGGGCAGCACATCCCGGGCAGGAGCTTCGAGGGGGAGCAGTGGAAGGATGAAAAAGCAGCGCAGTGGAATCGTGTCTGCCCAAAGCCACTGAAAATATTGGTGCAGGTGGAGGGCCAAACTCTCTGAGTCACCCCACAAAAAGCACGCTGGAGTTTGCTGAAGACAATGGGATTAATCTGGTGCAGAATTCATCCAAGGGAGAGCGCCAGGCTCCCAAACCTGGCCCCCTTGGCTGTGTGGTTCCAGGGGCTGTGATTCATGAGGACACAGCGCTGCTGAGGATGCTCAGCAGCCAAGAGGTGTGACAGAGCTGACAAGCTGGAAAGGCTTTCTCTTGCATTAGTTATGTTGTTTCAAATCAGAAGGAAGATTTAATTGACTCCGGTGGGAGTTTTGCTTGAGTAAGGACTTGGGAGCTGAAGTGAGTGATGAAAAATAAAATGTACCTTGCTAGTGCAGTGCTCATAGAAGTGAACTCCGTTTAAGAGAGATGCAAGAAACTTCCTTTAAATCATTTCAGAACCCATATCACGTTTTTGTCAGTATTCAACATGTTTCTTCTTATACATGATTGTTTCTTTGTCTGTAGATGTTATCTGTCACACTCTACAAAAGTTTTCTCATCCCTTACAGTCATCCAAATTTGATAATGCTCAGTACATTTAATTACCTTTTTTTTCATTTTTCTCCCTTAATTGATTCAGACACCTACCTACTTTAACCCTACCCTTGTTAGCATTGCAGCCACAACACCCCTGTGTGCTTTGACTTCCAGAGAGGTCTGCAGTAAATTTCCCAGGCAGGTGATGGATTGATGCAACTCTCATTTCTCACTGAATTTAAAGGTCACTCTTATAATGCTGAGAGGTCCTCCATGAGCTGAGTCCTTCATGTGTTTTTGCTCTTTTCATTACCTGTTCCCCACTCTGTGCCACGGTGTAATGGCTGATAATTGAGCTCTTTTCAATGGTGTGGCTCCTGCTCCATTGAAGGCAGGAGTTTTTTCTCAGCAGAAAGCTGACTCATAAGGATGCTGCCTTCTGTCCTTAGGAAAAGTGAGTCACTAATGGATTTTTCATTATGCATTCAAGTACCATGGGCTGAAATTTTGTTCTACCAGTCTCGTCTTGAGGTAGTGTTTGGAAGCCTTTTAAATTTGGTATTTTAGTTATGTCTCAGTGAGGCTCTTGAGATACAAAAGATGCTGTACAAGGAGCTGGTTTGTATTTTATGCTGAGTGTTCCCATTAACCTCAGCAGTGCCATGGTTTCACTCTGTGTGCTGTGTTCTTCCTTAGCTAAAATCCCATAAAACCTTTTTACACCTGCATCAACAACTTCAGCATCTGTTTTCAACAGACAGGAAGAGTTGAGAGTTGGTTTTCAAAGCTGTACAAAAGCTGAGAAAGCTGAGGCATAACTGAAATAATATGAATCCCATTGCTTCTATTGCATTAATAGAAATAGTCCATTTGTTCAGGCAACAATGATTTGGTTTTCTGTCCAAAAAGCAGTGAAGATTCACCACTTCACAACGGCCTATGACAGAAAATTAAATATTATTGTTTCTATTTTATGAATAAGGGAATTAAATTTAGGGGAAACTGAGTTGTGATAGGGAGGCAATGGGATTATTGTGGATGGAACCCAGGAGTCCTGTATGGGTTTTTTCCCATATGTAACAATATTTTGCATCAAAGATTTTGCTGTCTTTAAAGTCACTGCTGTTTAACCTTGAGTGATGTCTCAAAGATGATCATGAAGGAGATCTGGGTGAATCTGTAGCTTTTGCCTGTCCATGGTGCATTTTGTTAAACTCCCTTTGCAGAGGTTTTGAGGGGGAAGCCTGCCTCTCCCTGCTGACTGAGCTGTTATTTCAAGCTGTGTGATGAGGGTGCAAAGGGGATGCTGTTGGGTGGTTGCTTTGTTCTTCATTGCACAGAAGTGGCTGTGCTGCAATGACAGCTTTGTAAATCACAGGTAGTTCCGTTCTCACACCACCCAATAACCTCACAATCCCTCTGTCAACTTCCTGAGGGCCTTGGGAAGCTATAATCTGCGATAAAAATGGGAGTTGGAATGCTATGTGTGTATCAAAGCTGAAAAGTTGGGGCTGGCTGACCTTTTCTTTCTGAGCAAATGCACTCATTTCCTTTGCGTTGCTCTGCTCTTTCCTCCCGGAGCTCGGCATCATAGGAAATCCTCCAGGATTGTTCTCCTTAATCAGTGGCTCCATTGTGCCGGCTCCTGTTCCTTTCAGGAGCAGTTTTCCTCCTGGAGCATCACTCTCTGTGCTCTCAGGCATCAGTGCCCCACAGACTCAGACGAATTTCAGAGTACACCAGGGGCAGCGGGTGCTAAATTCAATGAGCTGTCAGAGTGAAGAAACAGCCCTCTGATTTTCACTTCAGGAAAAAAAAACCATCACCACCCTCACTGGATTGTACAGTGACATTTCCCAGTGCTTGTGATTAGGCTTAGATGAATAATGAAAATGAGTGGTTCGTAAATTTAGATTTTGCTTCATTTCCATACGAGGGGGGATGTCATTTGTTGTCATGTCACTGCTAATATTTGCATAGTCATCTGGCAATTATAAAGCAGGCATATGAATCTTTAGGATAAATAACTTCTCCAGAAATATATTCTGGAATGCCTGGTAATTATGACTGACACATCATTTTTCATTTTCTTTTTTATCCCTCTTTGTCATCCAGGCAAGAAGTTCCAATGCTGTGGCTGTACAGCCCAAACTGCAGATGGTGCAGCATTTGTGTACACACATCCTGCTCAAAATTAGGCAAGTATTTAGAAAGAAAAGATGCACTGGCAATCACCTAAAACCGTTTGGGAAATTAAAGTAAGGCTGAAGTTGCCAAAAAAGATTATTTGTGTTGGTAACCTCGGTTTTGTAGAGCACAACATAAACAAAAACAGTGGCAGATCAGTTCTCAGGAAGAGCTGAGGCTTCACCAGCTCTTATCTTCTGTTTCCTGTTGCAGCACGGAGGTGTTGACATCATGTTCCTGCACATGCAATATGCAAAAAAAGGAAAAGCTCAGGGTTCATCATTCTGTTTTGGCACAAATAAATCCACTTCTGCTCGTTGCTACTGATTTTCTGCTTTCCTCTGCTGCAGTGGGTGTCTGAGGGGAGCCAGGCAGCTTCTGCAGGTGTTTCACAGCACACCCAGTTTTTTGCTCTCTTATGGCTTTGCAATAAAAGTTATTTTTATTGCCGTTCAGGGGGCTTTGGGCAGTGTGTGTCCCATTCCTTAAGCACAGGGTTCCATGGGAATGACTCGTGTGGCAGCAAGGTTGACAAAAACAGTGTAAGGACAGCCCTCCATGCACTTCCACTGGAGTCAGATCTCCAGGGAAATGAGGTTAGGGATGGTGATGATGATGATAACAGCAAATAATGCGCGCTCCCCTGGGATCTTGACTGCCTATCAAGACAGACTTCCTGATGAGGAGAGGCATCTGTCTGTCTGCAGTCCCTTCAGGTATCTGCAGGGCTCCATTGTTTGCAATTACAAAGGCTGCAGATAAGAACATGCCCCATCAGAAGCAATCCAGCAGCATTTGTCCCAGACTTCTGTCTCTCATCTCCATAATCGTTCTCATCTCCACTCCTCAGACATTAGCAAGCCAAATCCCAGCTCTGGCAGTGCTGACACTGGTGGCAGTGGCACCTCCAGGATTCTGCTTTTGCTGTGCCTGGTTTGCATGGGGGGCACAGGGGGCAGGTGGGGGTCAGTGAGGGGATCTGGTTGCTTCCAGGGGGGACTGTGCCAAGGGCTTCTTCGTGGAGTTTGCAGAAATCCCCTGCCCCAGCAGTGCAGGGCTGGCAGGGGGCTCTGTGCCAATGGCTGAGCATTGCAAATCCACGGTGACGTTGGTGGCTTTCCTGTTGCTGGCAGTGCCACGTAGAAAAGAGGAAGGGCAGCCCCGTGGGGAGCACTGGATTGGTTGCAAAAGGTCTGGGCTCACCCCAGAACCCTCTCCTGTCCAGTCCTTCAGGGTCTGGGCTCACCCCACAACCCTCTCCTGTCCAGTCCTTCAGCTTCCACTGGCTCTGTTCCTCCCAGGAAAATGGGACCAGCTGTGCTCCCCTTCCTCCTGGGTGCTGTGCAGGCCATTCTGCTTTCTAAGAGAACAAACCCCATCCCAGTTCTTTTCTGGGAGAACAAACCCCATTCCAGTTCTTTTCTGAGAGAACAAACCCCATCCCAGTTCCTTTCTGGGAGAACAAACCCCATCCCAGTTCTTTTCTAGGAGAACAAACCCCATCCCAGTTCTTTTCTAGGAGAACAAACCCCATCCCAGTTCTTTTCTGGGAGAACAAACCCCATCCCAGTTCTTTTCTGGGAGAACAAACCCCATCCCAGTTCCTTTCTGGGAGAACAAACCCCATCCCAGTTCCTTTCTGGGAGAACAAACCCCATCCCAGCGCACTAGGATCCGCAGGAGCCCCTCCTTTGGCACTGCAGGCAGCACCAAATTGAATTCCAGTAAATGATTAAGCAAGATAATCAGGCTTTGGCAATAGCAGGACAGGTGTCCCCCCAGCACGTGGACTTTGTGTGAGAGCAAAGTCCAGCCCCTCTCAGGGCACACAGGGAGCACTCAGAAACATCTTTGCTGCTGAAGTCCAAAGGGCAGTTGGTGTTTGCCATGATCTGGGCTCACAATAACCTTCTGCACACTCCTATCTAATGCTGAACTCACCCAAGCTGGGCTGTTTGTTTTGGTTATTCTTGACCTGTGTGATAATGAGGAGCCAAGGGCTGCCTGGCCCATCCTCTCACTCCTGCCCTGGTTTGTTGTTGCTGATTCTCATCGTTTTATACTCGGTCTCGTGACACGCAGCCACTCTGCCTTAGTCACATCTGCCATCCTTCATGACCTATTTCAGTGATGTTCAAAGGAAAATAACCTTTGTTCAAGGAGTTTGCTCTTGGTTCTTCCTTCATGAGCCGCTGATTAGCAGTGTTGTAAAATGGGATGATTTTTTCATGGCGTTATTGCTAGAAAGGGACTCTAGATTCATTCTCATGAATTGTTTTGTCCCAGATTCACTAAGAAATGAGCAGGGTTTGTCCCTCTGGTCTGTTCTAGAAAGGTTTCTGAAGCACAGAGAGCACAGCCAGAGCAACAAGCATGAAGCCTGCAGATCACTCTCAAATGAAAGCTGAAATTTTAGAGGAGTTTTGCTACCTGTTTGCTGCTGATGGCCCCTGAAAACCTGGATGATCTCATGCTCAGACTGCACTGAGCTGTCAGATGGAAAGAGAAGGTTATCTCCTAGAAAGTCACAGTGAAACTGGAAGCTTCCCAAGCCCAGGTGATGCTCAGGGTTGGGACTGTGAGGGTTCCTCCAGTGGTCCCTGTTGTACCTTCAGGATATTTGGGAGAGAAAAAGGGAAGGAGTGACCCTGGCACTGCAAGGAAGCCCCAGTGGGAATTTCCTGGCAGACAGAGCAGCTTTAGGACTCTGCTGGGTACCTCTGTGACTTCAGCTCCTTTCCTGCTGCATGGCCTGCTCTGGGGCTGGAATTGCCATGCAGACTCTCAGACATCACTTATGCCAGAGGATTTTCCTCCTCAGCCTTTGAAAACAAAGTTAAATATAACCATTCTTCTCCTACAGAGAGGGAAACTGAGGCACAGGGGGTCTGAGGGAAGGTAAGGCACCACGTCACAGGCAGTAAATCCCAGGTGTCCTGATTTCCACTCACCAAATGAATCCCCAGGATCACTATCTCCTGTAATAAAGCTTAGCTCAGAGACTTATTCTGAAATGTAATTAATATGCAAAGTGCTTTGATCCCCTTTGATGAAAGATTCCGTGTAATTTGCCATCATATTTTAAATTAATACCTCTAACTGTTCTGCAGCAGTAAAGCGAAATATGGATAATTCCTTTGCCATGTTGAGGGGAAAGCACTGAGTCTTTTACTCCAGGAGTTTTAGGTTACAGACATTTTCAAGAGGAGGGCTGTGAGGTTGCTGCTGCTGTCGAAACACTTAAAAAAGTGAGTTTAACAAACATACAGTGTGTTCTGGGATCCTGGCTCCGAGGGGTGAGCTCCCTCCCCCCGAGGATGACTAAGAGCAGGATGTGGGACATAATTTGCATGTTCTCTGCCTCTGCTGCAATCATTTGTGTATTGGATACTTGAATTATACATTACACAGAAGGTCGCCCACTTGCCAAGCTGACAGCCCTGCTGAGCAGAGCACAGCCCTGGACAGGGGGTTGATGTTATTTCAAGAAATGCTCAGTGCTGGGCCCCAATAAAAAAATAAAAAATAGTTCTGTGTATGAGAGTGGAATTTGTCACTGAGTACTTTGGGGATTGTTTGCTCATTCTGACCACGCTCCTGCCAGCTCTGACTCTCACCTCTTTTGCTTCTGTGCTTTCCCTGAGGTGAGTTTGGTGCTGCTGGGAGGGGACAGGAGTCATCCCTGCACCCTCCAGTGCTCCCAGTCCCAGGAGATCCAGCCTGGGCAGGGGCAGATCCCCCCTGCTCTGCTGCCCAGGCTGCCCCTGGTGTTTCACAGAGATCCCAGGCTGGAAGGGACCATGGTGGGTCACTGGTGTCACCTCCCTGCTCCAGCAGGGCCATCCCAGGGCACGGGAGTGCATCCAGAAAATTCTGGAATATTCCCAGTGAGGGAGACACCATCCCCTCTCTGCTCTCTGTTCAGAGCTGGGCACTGCACAGGAAAAAAATCTTCCTCATGTTCAGGTGTATCAGTTTCTATCCATTGCTTTTTGCCCCTGTTTTCCAGAGGAGACAAGAGAGTTCCCTGCTCTCACTGCAGCCTGCTTGAACTGTTCTTTACTGACAGAAAAACACCAGGGGTGCTTTTTCTACTGCCCTGCTCAGAAAGAAAAAGCCCAAACCTCAAACCCCAAACCCCAAAAACTCTGATAAAAGCCCACAAAGTCTTTTTGTAGATCTCCTGTCCAGGAGGACAGACCTCACAGCACCTCCCTCTGCAGCCAGCCTCTCGGAGAAATCATCCTTCAAACTGAAATCCCATGAGAGAAGGAGTGATCACACTTTTCCCCTTCAAAATATTATTTTTTCTGGCAGTACTGACTGCAGGAAAACAAACGAAAAAAAGGAAGTGATTCAAAGCTAAGTGACAGAGTGCACTCATCTATCATCTGATCAGCTTTCTGCTGGTGGTCACACTGCCATGCTGCACCCAGCTTAAAACTTAAGGTCTGTGTCCTCCCAAATTCTATTTCCCAAGTGAAAATATTGGATTTAGTGACAGGTTCCAGTATGTCCTGTGCCTTTCTTCTGGTTTGGATTGGTCACGACTGGACAACCCATGGATGTGGAACTATTTTATCAAATGCACTCTTCCAAAACCTGGTTTTTCAATTTGGGTCTCTCAGAAAGGTGTGAACACTTTTCTTTGGTATTTCCACTGAGAGCTCAAATCTTTTAGTTAAGATTAGACCACATTCACATTTCCCTTTCTCCTCTTTCCCCTTCCCCTAAACCCATGGTTTTACAATCTGAATGGGAGCTGCACAAGCCCATGGAGAACCTCTGCACCATTCCCAGGGAGTGACTTTTCCCTCTGTGCTGGCTGACAGGCAGAGCTTTCAATACAAAACCTGTTCTGATGGGTAATGCTAGAGCTGCTTATCTTATTTATGTCCCCTGTGCCTGCAGGGCAGGTGGATTTCTGGGGAGGTGGCCTCACAGGCCGTGTCAGCAGAAATCAGAACCTCTCCTCTCCTCTCCCCTTGCAATCACAGTTTCCTGCTGTTGTTCTCCCTGAGCCAGGCTCCTGCCTGATCTAACTCAACCTTTTCCCATTGATTCCAACCAAATATTTCCAAACAGATTCCCAAGAAAACCACCAGCACTCCCAACCTGCCCCAGGTGCAGTGCTTGGCACAGAATGTGCTGCTGCCAGTGCCTCTCTGGCCCCCACAGTGACTCCATCCCATATTCCAGTGGATTCCAGGGAAGCTGCACGCATTTACTGCAGGCAAGAGCCTGGCCCAGAGCAGAAATTCAGATATTTTGTCACTTTATAAACAAAACTCATCATTTTTTGGCGTAATGTGCCATCCTCCTGTTTCTAAGTAAAAGATACATCACCAAAGCCTCAGGGGGAAGGGCTGTGTGAGTAATAGCAATGGCAGAGTCTGCATCCCAACCAGCGTGCCAAACAATATTCCAAGAAAATACTTCTAAGTTACAGGAGTTGCGTAAGGGTGATTATTATTTTTGAAGCACAGAAAAGCAAGTCCAGTTTCTAAAAAAGCAAACACATATTTTTAGCCTTGCTGGTCTCTTGATCTCAGACTAATGAGAACCATCTGCACTGGGCCTGGCTGACGTTCCTGGTAAATAACCTTTCACTGCAACATTCCAGATGTTTCAGAGGCTTCTCTGAGGAGCAGAGTTTGTCTCCCTGCCTGTCAGGCTCCCTTTCTGCCTTTCCTGTCCATGTTTACTTCAAGAATATACATTCCTTTAGTAGAAAGTTTTTTGTTAAAAATAGCTGCTCAGGATTTTTTGGCTAATCTTCGTTAGGGCTCTTGCTCGCTGGCAGAGAATGAAAACTTTTGTTCCTTAGTGCCAATGTTGAAAGATGAAATTGGAGATTTGAGAACGGAGCTACAAGATTTAGACTAAAAAACAAACCAGAAATCAGTTGGATTTCTACCCCATCTTGATCCCTCTGAGGATTCCAGCTATTGAACAGACACGTTTCTCTTGGTATTGAGAAGTTTAAATGTCTTTTATGGAATAACCAAATGTACTTTTTTTGAACAAGACTAGACAATCTCACTAGAAAACTTTTGCAGCTCATTGTGTGCAGGAGTCCTGTGGTTTGCTGTGCTGCCTCTGTGATATATCCTGGTGCTGTGAAAACAGCCCCAGACACTTTTTGGGTCACTTTTTGTCCCAGCCAAGCTCAGCTGAGCCACACTGCTGGAAGGAAAATAAGGGGATTTAAAACCATCCTTTGCCCTTTCTGTTATCTCCACCTGGAGCCTGCCTGAAATCTGATGTGTTACAGCCTCATTAATGCTGTAACTTGGGCTGGGGTTGGGTTAGATAAGGAAAGCTCTGGTGTCAAAGCTCCTGCTGGGGTCTGGAGCTGCTGTCTGCACCCTCCCGGCTCAGTGTGCTGCCCAGGAGTAATGAACCCTTCCTCAGGGGTAATTACCTAGAGAAGGCACTCTCCAGTGGGTAATTCCCTTATCTTAAAAGCTCCGTGTCACTGCCCCAGTGTAAAAGCTCTGGAAGGTCCAGGAGAGTCTGCCTGGTTTTTTCTGAAGGGTTTGGGGCTGTGAGGCTCCTCAGTGCTCTGCTTTCCGCGGGGCATTGTGATGGAAATTGCAGCAAACTCCGATTTTGGAGGCTCTGTGGGCTGGGACACGCAGCAGGACCCAGCGCGGGGTTTGAGCAGGCGCTGCTTTGTTCTTTTGTCGCCTGTTATCAAATTTGTTTCATAACAAAGGTTTCCTGGGCTTGGGGGTTTTGTGTGTGTTAATACTGGTAATATGATTTAAATATTCTGATGATTCATTTTCACTCCAGAGAGCTGAATCAGCCGTGTAGAACATAACTTGCTTCTCCCAAACCGTTACCTTTTCCATCCTTTCTCGTCATTTCTATAAGGGGATGATTCATGCCCCTCTTCTATTTACCATTTGAGAATGTGCCCCACTCCTTTAGCTATTTTCACTTCTTGTTCCTCCTTTTCAAGGTAAAAAAAAATGAAAAAGAAACAAAAGTGATTGCTGATCGATGAGGGACATCCCACTGGTAAACCTGACACGTGAGCTGAACCTGAGCTGCACAGACAGCAAAAAAGAGGAAAAAACTGCCTTGAATTATTAAACTGATCAGAGGCCAGATTGAGAAGGTCAGCCCCTGGCTCACTTTTCACACATTTTTGAAATCCTGTGTGTTCAAGTGTTCAGTATCAATTTTTTTTTTTTTTTAATGTTTAACAAAAGTCCCTTATTTTATTCAGTTATTCAATTCGAATTTGTTTTTTCTCCAGCCTGGTTATGGTTGTGACTGGCTCAACCCATTAACTGGGGGATGGCAATATTCATATTGATTGACCTGATTACACAGGAGCATTCTCAGAGATGGTTGTAAGATATATAAAAACATAAGGAAATAACTGTGTCAGGCCCAGGGAAAACACTTGGACTCTTGTCCTCAATTTCCACATGAGACGTGATTCTCAGTGGTGAGATCAGTTTTAAACTCAGAGAGCATCTCTTGCCTTCCCTCTCTCACTGCCAGCCTCACCAGACCCAGGTCCCCCTCCAGGTGAGGCTGGGACCATCCAGGTGAGGCTGGGATGATCCAGGTGAGGCTGGGATGATCCAGGTGAAGCTGGGATAATCCAGGTGAGGTTAGGACCACCCAGGTGAGACTGGGACCATCCAGGTGAGGCTGGGATGATCCAGGTGAGACTGGGACCATATAGGTGAGGCTGGGACCATCCAGGTGAGGTTAGGACTGTCCAGGTGAGGCTGGGACCGTCCAGGTGAGACTGGAGCCATCCAGATGAGGCTGGGATGATCCAGGTGAGACTGGGATGATCCAGGTGAAGTTGGGATAATCCAGGTGAGGTTAGGACCACCCAGGTGAGACTGGGACCACCCAGGTGAGGCTCGGATGATCCAGGTGAGACTGGGACCATATAGGTGAGGCTGGGACCATCCAGGTGAGGTTAGGACTGGCCAGGTGAGGCTGGGACCGTCCAGGTGGGACTGGAGCCATCCAGGTGAGGCTGGGATAATCCAGGTGCGGTTAGGACCACCCAGGTGAGACTGGGACCACCCAGGTGAGGCTCGGATGATCCAGGTGAGACTGGGACCATATAGGTGAGGCTGGGACCATCCAGGTGAGGTTAGGACTGTCCAGGTGAGGCTGGGACCGTCCAGGTGAGACTGGAGCCATCCAGATGAGGCTGGGATGATCCAGGTGAGACTGGGATGATCCAGGTGAAGTTGGGATAATCCAGGTGAGGTTAGGACCACCCAGGTGAGACTGGGACCACCCAGGTGAGGCTGGGATGATCCAGGTGAGACTGGGACCATCCAGGTGAGGTTGGGACCATCCAGGTGAGGTTAGGACTGTCCAGGTGAGGCTGGGACCGTCCAGGTGAGACTGGAGCCATCCAGGTGAGGCTGGGATAATCCAGGTGAGGTTAGGACCACCCAGGTGAGACTGGGACCATCCAGATGAGGCTGGGATGATCCAAGTGAGGCTGGGACTATTGTGGGGCTCTCTGACTGCTTGTGCCCTCCAGGAGATGCCACACTCAAGGAAAGTCTCCCCCAGTTCTCAACCATTTCCATTTTAGGGCTCCCCTCATGCTTGCATGGGTGGCTTTTTTGGGGTTTTAATGGGAATGGAGTTCTTTTCACCACAGCAGCTGTAAGAAACTCTGTCAGAAGTGTGTTCATGCGAGCATCCCTTGGGCTGGCCTCTCTCTAAACAGAGCTCTGGATTTTGAGCAGCAGCCGAGGTGAAATCACAGCTGGAAGCAGGCTCCAAGAGCCACAGGGCATCTGTCCACACATGTGGCCACCCCTCAGGAGAAACGTCCCATGTTTGGGCAAATTCACTTGAGCCAACACTGCGGTGTGACCTCACTCCTCATCCATCCCCACCAAGGAACAGTTTGTCCAACACTTCAGAGGACACGAAACTGGGCTCACCTGGAGCTTTCACAGCAAGGCCATGACATCAGCTCAGCCCTGGGTTTTATCAAGTGGCCCCATGAGCAGCTTGGGAGGGTCAGGAGTGGCTGTGACAAGGCATTTCATGGACAAAGAAACGGATCCTCACATCCCTCTGCTGCATCTCACACCCCATCCCCCTCGGGTGGCAGGGAGGTGACTCACCCTGCCCCGTGTGCTCTGTGCTCCTGGAAACAACCCCGTGGGCCAAAGTTTGGCTTTTTCCACAGCCTGAAGGGTTTTCATATCCCGAGCAGCCCAGTGTTCTTCTCCCCTGTGAGTAATGCTGTGTTTTCACTGACCACTATTACACACACATCACCTCCCTCCATCACATGAGGGAATCGTGTCATTTTGCAAACATTGTCACAAACGGCAGGGCACAGGATGAATAAGCACTTCTGTATTTACCCACGCGGGGGGATTTTTCAGCAGTTATGGTTTAAACGCCACCACTGGCTCTGAACATCTTGGGAGCTCAGAGTAGGAACAGAAAATGGCACAAGGGTAATGAAGGGGCTCAGCTGGAGCATGTGCAGTGTGATATCCACTGGAATTTCTTTGTGCCTTGCTTTCCTCTCGAGTTTCTTTACTTTTGACACGTTCTCATGAAGGGTCGCTCCTGGGTCCCCACACTGAGTTACTCCACAGTCCAGGAATGCAGGAATTGTGGGTTTTGATAACAGAAACCTCACTTCATTTCAGACGGTTTCCAGTTGCCTTTGCTGTTACATCCTCCCTTTCTGTCCCCTCAGCAAATAATCCCTTTTAACACCATTAAATGTGGGACAAATTTAGGCCTGGAGGATGGCAGAAGTGGCACAGGTGAGCAGTGGAAGTACAGCAGGAGGATTTCCCTTGATTCCTGCACAGGAACTTCAGGAGGACACAGAAATGTCTTTCCATCAGCTCTGCCGCTTTCAGCCCTACAAATCCCATATTATCCCAAGCTGGCTTTATCCACCCAAAGTTATTTGTGAGCTGGGAGAAGCTGTCATGTGTGAACATGAAATTCTTTCTCACAGCAGCTGGTCACACTGGCTTTACAGACCCTTCTCTGGTGGGAAGAGATGGAGCCACAACGAGTGGAGAACAGGATTGTGGTGGCTCCAGGACAGGGAAAAGATGCCAAACTCCAGCTCTATCCCTTCCAGTTCTGTTCTGTCCTAATGGGCAGAGTAATTGCCACTTCCATTTATGAAGCCCTCACCTCTCTGGAAAGATAAGAACAACCTGCAAATGGCAGTGGCTCAGCAGCTCTTATCTCAATCTTTATGAGGATGGATGTTCTGGGAACCTGAAGCCCTCCCAGAGTCACTGCGCCCACAAAACGCTGACATCACCTGACATGCAATAAACCCAGGGCTCGTGTTTCTGGGGAGGAGAACACGCCTCTCCCTGCTCCTTGCTGAGGGCGACGTCATTTGTTTTCTATTCAAATTCAGCCTCCTCCCACGGCAGCCTGGCCTTGCCCTAGCAGCCATCAAGAGATGTTATTGAGAAAATACCCGCCCCAGCAATAGGAAGGATAATTTCCCATAAGTATATTTTATTGTGTATCTAATGCCTTTCATCTTGAAGTATGAGAACTTTACAAATACAGCGATTTTGTTGAATAAATACCCTTATGCCTGGTGCAAGGCATGATTCATAGCAGATTAATAGAGGCAATTAAATGTAAGATTAAATTGCCTAAACCATTCGCCCTACTAAGCTGATCCCAGAGCTGTGAAGTGTATCGGTGCCACTAATTCCCAGAGATTTTCCTTTGCAGGCAGGTATTTAACGATTTTGAATATCAAATGCCAGGTATCCCAGGCTGGCTCTGGAGTGCCTGTAATCATGTTAAAACGCAGCGCTAAGCAACTTGCCCCGGGCAGCTCGGTGAGTCAGTGCAGGGAAAGCAGAACCCACTGGCAGCAGCTGCTGGAGCAGAGGGGAGCCTTGCAGGACTGGGACGGGGACTGTCCCCACTGCAAATCCTCATTTCACGCCGTGACAAGCATTTGGTGGGCGCAGTGACACAGGGGGACAGGGTGGCACGGGGACAGGGTGGCACAGGGACAGGGTGGCACGGTGCTGGCTGCTGGCAGAGCTGGTGGCAAACCCCAGCTGCAGCTCTGGGATTCTCTGTTTTGGAGTGCTGGCCACAGCAGCAGGAGGAGATGGGGGCTCACAGCAGCTCGTGGTGAGGAGTCCAGGCTGTGCCCACTCCGTTCAGGACTGGCACCCATTGCTGCCAGTGCTGTGCCAGCCCCTGGGAGCAGCCAGCACTGCCAGGGGAGCAGCGAGCTGAGCTTTCCTCAGGCAGGGCTGGGAGAAAGGGGTTTTCCATATTTCCCAAAGCCCATCAGGATCCAGATGTGTCCCTGGTTGAAATAGCCAAGCTCTGACACCAAAGCCTTTTAGTCGTGGCCCACAGAAATAAATGTACCAGGTTTGCCAGGCAGTGTCCAGGAGTGAGACCTCAGCCCAGAGCTGGTTTTCATGATTTACCCTCCTGCCACCCCATTCCCCCTTCTCATTAGCTCTGAGAAGAAGGCTTTGAGGCAGTCTGAGCTCAGCCAAACTCTGACCAAAGGGTTAAATCTTGCGATTTAAAGGCATAAAAACCCAATGTTTTCATTGTACCGTGAGTCATCAGTAATTCTATATTGTTTGTGTTCTGTTTATTGTGACCTTTAATCTCTGAATCCTTTTTTTTGTTTCCCATTCTTTCTCTTTCTCTTTCTTTCTCTCCATCTTTCCTTCCTTGCTTCCTTCTTTTTATTTCTCTCTCTCCCTATGCACCTTTCCTTCCTTTTTCCTTCTGTTTCTTATGAATCTGCGCCTCTGTAAAATCTGTCCAAATATTTACAAAAGGAAATGCTGGGTTGTGAAACTGAATTCAGAGAAAATGTTACACATGCTGAAGAAATGCATCCAGCGCCGTTTCCAAATGTTCCCACATGCATTTTTGTCCCGTGTCTCAAGTGTTGGGGTTTGATACTTCATATCTTTATTCAGGCAAAACTCGCACTGAAAAGGCAGCAAGATCCAGGCTGGGGGCTGTTCCAGTGGTGCCGTAATTCTGGAGCGGTTCCATTTGATTTTGGCCATGGGTGACTGGTTAAAAAGCCTGAATAACCAGTGTGGCTGGGTAACTGGTTTGTGCAATGGGCCCGCTCCGGGCCAGGGGTTATCGTCACTTGTCACCAAGCTGGGACAAAGTGGCATCGCTGTCAGGCACGGCAGAAGCTCTCTGCAGCTCTGCCATCTCCAAAAAACATCAGCCAGGCTGCACTGAGAGACCCCTGGTCCCTGCAGGAGCCAGGACAGGTCCCGGGTTCTGCGGAGACCAAAAAAACCCTCCCTCAGCTGTGCCATGAAGTCATTTTCCCAAGAAGTCCTTGACGCTCACACTCGTGTCCTCATGTCCTCGGACATGTTCTGGCAGAGGAGCAGGGAGCTGTTTAAGCCCCGGGGATAAAGGGAGCCGGCAGCGGGTCCCATCTGCTCACACAAAAGCGTCACCTCCCACCCCCACGATCATGTTTCTATTCTTACCCTGGCAAAGGCAGCGCAAACAGGGGGTGTTGTGGAGGAAGGGGTTAATTTTGTGTTTCCTGGCTTTTGTTAGGGCAGGAAAACGAAGCCTTTAGAGAGGCATTCAAGTCGTTACGAGCTTCCAAAAGCCACTTCAGGCGCGTTTTGTATTCTGCTTTCTTGCATTCTTAGGGCAGGTTTATTTGAGAAAAGAAAACAAAAATAAAGCGAGGAAATAGCCGGCCCAGGATCGTGAATGATTAAGTACACACTGCCACATGTGATGGATTTTTTTCTTCCTGATTTACACCGGGTATAAACAAGACCGCATTCAAAAGTCTCACAGTTACATAAGTGCTTCGAAAAGCAATTATCATTGTTGTGGAGGTAAATTCCTTTTGTGCAAAGGCCTCCCTGGGCTGTCATCCCTGCACGGGCTCAGAGCAGCCCGGGTACCTGGCCCAAGTGCCTGGCTCGTGTTCAGTATTTGTGCACTGCTGGTTAACATCACCGTGAGAAAAGTGGATGTCATGAGGAGCACACTGTCCCCTGGCTGGGCAGGCGGCAGCCTGGAAATTTCTTTAAACTCGGGAAAAAATGAAGATGCTGGACTCGGGGAAAAAAAACCGACTCTGTCTTTTAGACTTGTGGGAACACTGAGAAGGGTTTAGGACAAGGAGAAGAAAGCCTATCTGTGGCACAGTGATATCTGGGAGCCAGGCAGGGGTAGAATAGATGCTCTTTATTCCCTTCCAGCCCAAACCATTCTGTGGTTTCATTATTCTAAGGGTGTCCCCAGTTCCTAATCCCACAGGGGTTCTCCATTGTGGCTGGACAGACCTTTTGTCTCTGCCGTGCTCCTGCCAGGAGATGCCTTCAGTCTCTCCCACATCACACATCACACTCCAAAGGAGCAGAGTGAAGCGATTCCTGGGTGCAGACCACAGAAATCTCCGTGTCTGAGGTCCATTTCCTCCAGGAAAAATGATGAACACAGCCCTGTCTTGTGGCCATCTGTCACTCTGGCTTGTGCTGCAAGATGTTGGCAAGGAATCCATCCCGGAGAATTCCTGCTGTTCATCTCCTTGGAGCAATCTGGGCAGGCTGGTGTTGGACAGATGATGTGCAAGGTCACCAGAGAGTGATATCACATCTTTGGAGGTGCTGGCTGGGAGCACATCCAAGGAGGGCAGCTGGGACTGCTGCCACCAAGGTGAGGTCCCTGTGGTGGCACACGTGTCCCCTGCCCAGCTGGGGGGTCCTGCGGGGTCCCTCTGCCAGTGGGTGCTGGTGTGATGGAGAGGAGTCATTTCCCATGTCCCAAATGTGAGTGCTCCTCCTGCAATCTGCTTCCAGCCCGCTGCTGAAAGAACAACAATAAATAAATGGAATGGAAAGTGCAATCCTGTGTTTATTTTAAAGGAACGTGTTGAAATAACAGATTCACTTTGAGGCTGCAGTCCTGGCAGAAAAACCCACTGCTCAGCAGAGCAGAGACAATCCTGTGGGTGAGCCAGAGCTGGCACTCTCCCACCCGTACCCTTGTCCGTGCCCCTCCTCCTGCTCCCCCTTGGGAACCTGGTAAACCCTGGAGATCCCTGAGGTGGTCAAAGCCCGGGGGGCACTGGGGGAGACAGAAAATGTGAGGAGTGATGGGTGGGAGCCTGGTGGGGCAGGAGTGGGGAGAGGAGTGAGGGGAGGGTGGGTGCAGGGTTCTCCTCCAAAAGGAGCAGCTGGAGGGGGGAAGTGAAAACACCAAAGTGCAGAACGGGGTGAGGAGGGAGCAGCTGGGAGCAGCAGGGCAGTGCGGGGGGAAGGAGGAATTGCTGGGCAGAGAGTGGCCGGGAGGGCTGGGGACACACGGAGGGGACACACGGAGCAGAGCAGGGGAAGTGGCAGCAGCGCTGACTGGAAGTCCTGAGTAAGAAACACCCGAGTGGCTCGGGGGAAGCCAGTCATCCACGGAAA
>VXBR01004193.1:0-10919 GCA_013400215.1 Cisticola juncidis | reverse complement strand
CCAGAGGGGCTGTGCAGGGGCTGTGCTGTGGGGCTGGGCACACAGCATCCCCTATCCAGAGGTGCTGTGCAGGGGCTGTGCTGTGGGGCTGGGCACACAGCATCCCCCATCCAGAGGTGCTGTGCAGGGGCCGTGTTTGTAGGGCTGAGCACACAGCATCCCCCATCCAGAGGTGCTGTGCAGGGGCCGTGTTTGTAGGGCTGAGCACACAGCATCCCCCATCCAGAGGGGCTGTGCAGCCCCGTTTTCCCCTGGAGCAGTGTTTGTAGGACTGAGCACACAGCATCCCCCATCCAGAGGGGCTGTGCAGCCCCGTTTCCCCCTGGAGCAGTGTTTGTGGGGCTGAGCACACAGATCCCTGCGGCAGAGGGGCTGTGCTGCCCGCGGTGACGCGGGTGCTGCAGGAAGGAACAGCCAGTTCCTGAGGGGACATTCCTGCCATAGCTCCGCGGGGCCCTGTCCCCTCCCCGCTCCGTCTCCAGAGGCTGTTATTGAAAACCATTTCCATGGCACCTTTCCAGGCCCCTATTCCTTTTCACACGCCAGGGGTGGAAGCGAGCCCCCCCTCCCTGCCCCGAGCCTGCATCCAGAGCCTTCTCCCAGGCGCTGTACTTTTCCAGAATGTGCAGGACGGAGCCCCACGCCTTCCTGGAGGGCTCCTGGAGAGCAGGAGGCAGGCACAGGCTGCTGCTTGAACACAGGACCCCACCAGCAAAAGCATCCATGTCCTCGTGCTTTCAGCCCTCTTGCTGCTCCTTAACTGCTGATTAAGCTCTAATGAATGTCCAGAGATTGCTTTTATAGATATTATTAAAAAACAAAAAACAAAAATCAACCAAAAAACCCCCGACAACAACAAAAAAACCCCAACTGTTGCTCAGTTTTCAGTCTGCAAATATTCTCTTTTTTGCAGCATTTTTCATTTGCTTTGCATGACCACAAATGACTTTTCTTTTGGCCAGCAGTACTTCAGCAGCTGTAGGAGAGTCAGGGAGGGGAGGGAGTGCTGGTCCCTGCCCCATCTGCCTTGTGGGGCCAGGGCTGGCTCTGCCAGCTCCCTGCAGCACCGGGGTGCTGAGGCTCTCTGGATCTGAGGATTTCTGCCCTAGATAGCCACAGCCCTGAGCTGTCTGAGGGATTTTTACCCACACAACACACACCAGGTCCCTCTGAAACGCAGCGCTTGAGGCTGAAACTGAAAGTTCGGAGAGAATTAGTCACTGCTGTACCCTGGAAACGTTGGCAAAAACCAGCCTCAAACACCAAGGCAAGGGTTTTGCAATCCCAGCAGCAGCAGCAGCCTCTCCTGACACTCAGGGAGGTGCTGGGGGGAGGCTCCAGCCCCTTCCTCCTGCCCCAGGCATCCCCCAGGGGTGCTGAGGGTCTGGGGGCACAGCCCAGTGCCCTCCTCTGCATCAGTCCCGGCCAGCCTGGGGCTTTGTGTTGTGTGTCTGCCCCATGGAACAGCACAGGCAGCCTTCAGTGCTTGGGGTGACAGGGTTTGGGTTCCCACAGGGTGCCAGACCCATGGGAATGCTCTCCATCCACAGTGCTGCCAGTCTCAGAGAATTTCAGAATCATTTAGGCTGGAAAAGGGCTCCAAGTCCCAGCTGTGCCCATCCCCACCCTGTCCCCATCCCAGAGCACTCAGTGCCACCTCCAGCCCTTCCTGGGACACTCCAGGGATGGGCACTCCAAACCTCCCTGGGCAGTGCCAAGGCCTGAGCGCCCTTTCCATGGGGAAATTCCTGCTGCTGTCCCCCCTGAGCCTCCCCTGGCCCTTTCCATGGGGAAATTCCTGCTGCTGTCCACCCTGAGCCTCCCCTGGCCCTTTCCATGGGGAAATTCCTGCTGCTGTCCACCCTGAGCCTCCCCTGGCCCAGCCTGAGGCCGTTCCCTCTCCTCCTGTCCCTGTTCCTGGGAGCAGAGCCTGATCCCCATCTTGCTGCCCCCACCTCACCCCAGTCTCAGCGCAGAGGGTGCAAACAATTCATTTGGGACGTTTTTGAGCTGAATTCCAGCTGTTTTGGTGGCCACAGCCTCTCATGGAGATTTTGACTCTTTGAAATGCGGAGCTGCATCTTTGTGCGGGGTGTGAGGAGGGGGCCCTGGGGCAGGGCTGGCCCCACGCTGTCCCTGCAGGACTCTGGGGCTGCTTTGACTCCTTCCAGATCCTCCGGGTCCACGTCAGTGCTGGCAGCGGGAGCTGTGCTGTGTTTAACCACCACAAACATAGCAACAGCACAGCAGTGCTGGCACCGCGGCCGGGGGAGGAAATCACACAAAATCAACATGAAACAAAACCCAACGGGTTTTTCAGGCTTGCCTGGGCTTCAGCACAGAAAAAAAAGGCCAAGCTTCCAGGAAATGGATGAGGGCTTGTGAAGGGATTATTGAGGATGCTCTGAGAAATCCCACCCCTTTCATAGGGAGTGTTGGAGGCAGCGCTGCCCTGCTCTGCTCGGGGCTGCCAGGGCATCTCTGCTGTGCCCTGGAACCGGCTGTGCAGGCAGGGCAGGAGCCTCGGTGCTGCCCGTCCTGCTCTGCTTCTCCCCTCCCAGCCCTGACCTGTTCACTGTGCTTGGGCAGAGCCCTGAGCCTCTGGCACAGACCTGCTGTGCCCCCCGAGCCCCCTCGGGATCCAGGGCAGGAGTAGGGGCTGAGTTTCTGCCTCAGGACAGGCACAGAATGGTTTGGGGTGGAAGGGATCTCACAGATCATCTCATTCCAACCCCCTTCCACAGGCAGGGACATCCTCACCAGAGCAGGTGGCTCAGGTCTCCAGCCAACCCGGCCTTGAAGGGGTTTGAAGTGCTGGAATCCACTTCAGAAGAAGGGGAAAAGCTGTGATGAGCTCCAGAGGAATGTAAACCCCCATCTGTGTCACTTCTGTCCCTGCAGTGGGCCCTGGGGTCTGTGCCTGGGATCCTGATCAAATCCTGACCTGGGGGTGCTCAGGAGGGGGCTCTGACCCACATCAAGAAGAGAAAGACAAGTCTCAGACCCCAGGTCTGACCCCAACCTGCTCACCCCCATCCCTCCCAGGCAGGACACTGCCTCGCACCTCCTGCCAGCCCCCAGGGCTCCTTCCAGAGCAAGGAAACTGGGATCAGAGTCCTGGGACAGGGCCCTGGGCACAGGGAGGCTGCTCAATCCCTGCACAGCCCTAAAGCTGGGCAGTTCTGGTGGCAGGGAGCGATGGGAGATGGGCAGAGGCTGCAGGGGGGTCAGGGGAGGACCCCTCGCTCTGGATCTCCTGCTCAGAGCAGGCTCCTGCCTCTGCTGTGGGCAGCCAGGGAGGGAGGGAGGGGAGGGCAGCCCTGATCGCTCCAGCTGACAGGTCCAGCACTGACCAGGCAGCAGGAGCTGAGGTTAATGATAATGTTAATGCATAATTAGTAATCAAAAAAAACCTCAGGCAGTCCTGTAAGAACTCGCTGGCACAACTGAGCTCTCCTGACCCTCCTGGCCATGCATTCTGAGGTTTGCTGAGTGCTGCAGACACAGCCGAGTCCTGCGGTGCTCCTGGGGCTCTCTGCACACTCGGAGCCTCCCCTTGACCGCCGGGTCTCGTATTTTGAAGCGGAGCAGAGGAGGAGGAGGATGGATCAGCTTTCCTCCTGTGCCTCCTCCCACACGCCTCGGTCCTGCTACCCCCAGTGCTTCCCCTTCCCACACCGAGCGAGCCCTTGGCAGGTTGTGCAGCCCGTAGTGCTGATTTTATTTGCTGCTTGATCTTTTTTCTGGACTTTTCTGGCATTTGCTGGGTAAAGCCAGGCCCTTTCCTGGGCCCTGGGGGAGGTTTGTCCCTCTGTGCTGTTTCTGTGTCACTGTTGTCACTGCAGAGCTCTGGGAGCTGTGTGTTCCCAGCACTCTGGGAAACAGCTTGGACAGCTCAAGGCTCTCACAGTGAAATCCTGGATGCAGAGGAGAGAAAACCAGGTTGTGACTCACCGACCTGCACCTCCAGAGTGTGGCAGGACCTTAACCGGCCACCTGGAGCCTGTGAGAGAAGGGAAAAAACAACCCAGGTGGCTCTTTTCAACCAAAACTGTGCCACCTGAGGGGCACCCAGCCGGCGTGGAGGGGTGTGGGAGTGCCAGGAAGGTGGTGCTGGGCGGCCAGGGCAGTGCCCGTGTGTCAGTGCCCACGGTGTCACCAGGATGTCACCCAGTGAGACGCTGCGTCAGCGGTGGCCACCGCAGCGGTGCCGGTGAGCTCAGGCTTATTCACACCAAAGTCACATCTGCTGCAGAACCTGCTGTGCCTTATCAAGGAGCTGAGCCTCCAGCACCTCTGCACAAAAGACAGAGAGGTCTGAGTCACGGGCGACCGGTTAAAAATCACCCAGGAATCAATGAAGGACAGAGAGGGGTGGAAAAGAAGTCAGGCTCAGCTTGCTTGAGTAACCCTGCCAGGCCCAGGCACCAAATGTCAGTGCTTTTATCAGCTTCCTCTCACTCTGAAATATTCCTTAGCACATTTTCCACCATTTATTTCCATTTGAAACAAGAGTCCACTAAATCCTGTGACTGACTGGAGTGAAGGAGTGACTCATGCTAAGCCAAAGCAGAAGCTGCCCTCAGACACCTCACACATCTGGACTTCCAGCCCCAGTTCAAGCTGACTCTTAGCCCTGAAATCTGCAGCACCACCCACTCTTCCATGGCACTGAGGGATGTATTTTGTGTAATAAACAACATATTTTCTAGCTACGATGAGAAAATGTCACACCTGGATTTTCAGTCTTGGTGGCAAAGTAGTTGAGAACCTCCTCAAGTGTGATTTAACTTGTGGTAACAAGAGTCACAATCAGAGAGATTCATCTTGTCCAGCTCTGCTGTCACATTAGCCAGAAGTTTTTTTTTGTTTTTTTTTTTTTTTTTTTTAGTTTCCATCTCATATGACAACCTCTAAAATAGCTGTGGCAAAATGAGTAAATAAATAGCTGCCAGCAGTTTAAATAAGGCTGCCTTGCTCATTGTGGAAGGATCTGTTTTCCTACACAGAGATTTTTTTGCAGGATGAATTTTTAAGGAACTGGGACGCTCATCTGTGAATTCCTGGATGTTGTGAGGCCACAGCAGTGGGGCTGTGGGGAGCTGCCAGAGGGGTTTTCTGTGGATGAGGAATTGGATGAGGGGGTCCAAGGAGTGTCCCCTGCTGTGGCCAGGCTGCAGGGAGGGCACAGAGCCCTCAGGCACCGCCTGCATCCTCTTCACACCAAATCCCCAGGCCAGAAGCGGGCACGGCCAGCCTTGAACGAGCTCTGGGGAGAGAAGGGACAGAGGGACATCACCCGTGGTGCTCAGCCCAATAAACCCCGGAGCTGTGGCTGGGAGGTGTCGGGTACCACTGCAGCCAGTAATGACAGCGACTCCTGGGTGTCTGTGCCCTCTGCTGGGGGCTGCGGTGGCTTCGGGACACGCAGGGGGACAAATCTGTGTGCTCAGGGTGGGGGACTGCCAGTGAGCTCATTTCACCCGGCCTCTCAGACACAAAGCGGGTTTGCTTTTCCTCTTGGTTTTCCGTGCCCTTTTCGGGTGACATTTGTGTGTCAGCGGTGTCACAGGTCTGCTGTGGCCTCGGCGGGGACCTCTGTGCCCTCCCTGCCCTCTCCTGTCCCGGGGAAGGGGTTCACAGGAGGCAGCGGGTGAGGGGTGCCCGCACAGCATCCCCTCCCTCCGGCAGGGTCACTCCGGAGCTTACCTTCCCGGAGTTTTTGGCGTCTCACAAAACACTCTGAGGACATGAAAGCGTTCGGCTTTGTCTGGGAAGGACCCTGCATAGGCTCAGGGGGAAGATGTCACCCCTTTTCTGCAGCCAGAGCATCCCGATTCCCCTCTAGGGACGAACCGGGAGGAACCAGCAGGGCTGGGGCCGTGCGTGGGACCACCAGAACTGCCCAAGAGCCCCTTCCCGACAGCTAAACCGAGAGAAAAACTCTGACGGCGCTCGCCAGGACCATTTCTTGTGAAAAGCCTCGCAAATCGCGGTCCCAGCCCGGGCGGTTCGTGGGGAGAAGCTCCCCCCTAGCGGGGAGCGCCCGCAGCGGCTCCCGGGAGGAGAAGGGATGGAAAACCCAGCGGAAAAGAACCTGGGGGGCCGCAGGCAGCGGCTGAACAGGAGCCAGCAGCAGGGGGATTTGGGATCTGCTCCAGGAACAGGGACAGGAGGAGAGGGAACGGCCTCAGGCTGGGCCAGGGGAGGCTCAGGGTGGACAGCAGCAGGAATTTCCCCATGGAAAGGGAGCTCAGGCCTTGGCACTGCCCAGGGAGGTTTGGAGTGCCCATCCCTGGAGTGTCCAAGGATTCCTGGAGGTGGCACTTGGTGCTCTGGGCTGGGGAAAGAATGGGGACGGGCACAGGCTGGACTTGGTGATCTTGAGATCTATTCCAACCTCAATAATTCTGTGAAAAGCTCAAAGCATTGATTGTGTCTCTACAAACCCAGCACGAGGGGTCCATACCTGGTTATATTGTCTGTAATGAGAACGGTGATGATGCCTCTGAGTTGCCCAGTCCTTACAACTGTGTTTTCAGAGCATTAATTAATTCTCTTAACAATATTTGCCTGTTTAATTCCCTCGGCACCCAAAGGGGAGAATTCGGTGTTGTTGTTATCTGCTTTTTACAGAGAGAGAAAAAGCTGGAAAAGCAGGGGAAGAACATTGCCTGGCAAAGTCACCCAAGGTCAGGATTGAAGTGATGCTGGAGGGAGCCTCACTCGAATCAGCCGTGCTGATCTGTCACATCACTCAGCTGCTCTTCACAGAAAGAACAAAGTTTTGTTATTTTGCAAATGGCCCTTAATGGAGTTGTGCACTGGAAAATGTGAAGTGACTAAAAATGTAACTCTTTGCTCTCCAGAGCACCCAAATTTTGGGTGAGATCACAGAATCAGGGGGTGGTTTGGGTTGGAATGGGCTTTAAAACCATCTAGATCCAGGCCCTTGCCCTGGGCAGGGACATACCCTAAAGGTGTGGGATCCAAACCCAGTCTGGGCACTGGGAAATGTGGGGGGTTCTACCAGGACAGCCTCTAAGCCACTGTGATGAAAACATTATTCCTCCTCTTCCCTGGGGTCTGGCCTCTCTCCAGTTTGGAGACCAAGGTTTGTGAAATGCTTTGAGATATGCTGATAAAACCACAAAAGCAGCTGATTGATACTGCTCTTACTGCATTTATCAGAGTTTTGGGAAGGAAAATATCCTTTTTTTCCAAGGATCAGACTGACAGAACTAAAAATATCACTGTGTTAGCAAGGGCTTGATCCTTGCTGCTACATTCTGCTCCTGCACCTTTCCCAAGCATTTCTCTAGCAGCACAAGGGGACAGGGAATTTTGGGGGCATCTCCAAAATCCCCTGTCAGTGCACAGATTCCTGCTGAGCCCAGGGCAGCATCCCCAGTGCTCTGCCCCTGCAAGGACTGCTCTCATTTCTGTGTTCCATGCATTGGGTTGTTCTTGCAGGACCTGCAGAGCAAGGGAGAGGGGAGAAATGCAACCCAGCATCTTCCTGCCCGTTTCTTCTGGGAAAGCTGCCCCATGCAGCTGTGCCAGCCACCTCACAGTGCCAGCCCTCTGTCCCCAGAGCTGAGAGGGGAGAGTTTAAGGGAGTTAAACCTCTCTGTGCTGAAGGGTTTTGGTTCCAGGCCAATAACACATGTTGAGGGTTAGTCCTGCCTGACAGATTCTTGGTGGTCTTGGCATGGAGTGAGTGGGTGAAGCTGACTCAGTTCTCAGCAGAGACAGATGTTTGTGATTTATAAAAATCATTACCATGGTCATTGCCAGCCAGATTGCCTGGAATAAAAAAAGCCTTTCTTCAGATCAGGATCAATGCATTTTGGCACCAAAATCTCCTTGGGAAATCTGTGCTCTCTGCTATATTTCAGCCGTGGAAAAAACATTATGAAAATTTAACCTAATTGGGCTTTTGTCCAGAGCATGACCCTGACACAGGAAGAGTCCAGGATAATGCAGGGGCTATTTTGGGGGCTGTGATGCTTGATAACCCTTTCCCTGCTCAAGACACTGTCAAACATTTTAGGCCATTTTAAATACCAGCCATCCAACCCTCCCTGAGTGGTGTTAGCCTCCTCTTGTGGGGGAAGCTGCAGGGAGGGATTAAAGGGATTTAACAGCTGCCCAAGAAAACAGACAAACTCTACCAGGACATCATCTTCTGACCCTCTGTGCTGTGCCAGCAGCTGGGGCAGTGCCTCCTGAGAGCCCAGGCAGTGACCAGGGGGATTTAAATGGGAAAGTGACACACAACTCCCCTGGGTCCCCTCTCAGGGTTTTATCTCTGTGGTTGAGTGACATGATGTGACCTTCCTGGGGCTCCTCCTCCTCCTGGGGACAGTGTGGGAGAAGATGGAGATAAAAAGGGGCTGCTCTGATGGGTTGGGGAGTTCTTGCCAGGAGGGCAGGGCTGTGATTGTGGCCCAGCTGTAGAAAAAGGGCAGGGTTTGTGCAGGGTTAGTGCAGAATTTGTACAAGATTTGTTCAGGCTTTGTACAGGTTTTGTGCAGGTTTTGTACAGATTTTGTACAGGGTTTGTGCAGCAGGGTTTTTGCAGGGTTTTTGCACGGTTAGTACAGGGTTTGTACAGATTTTGTACAGGGTTTGTGCAGCAGGGTTTTTGCAGGGTTTTTGCACGGTTAGTACAGGGTTTGTACAGGGTTTTTGCGGGGTTTTTGCAGGGTTTTTGCAGGGTTTTTGCAGGGTTTTTGCAGGGTTTTTGCAGGGTTAGTACAGGGTTTGTACAGGTTTTTTACAGGGTTTGTGCAGCAGGGTTTTTGCAGGGTTTGAGCAGGGTTTTTGCAGGGTTAGTACAGGGTTTTACAGGGTTTGTGCAGGGTTTGTGGAGCAGGGTCTGTGCAGGGTTTGTACAGGATTAGTACAGGGTTAGTACAGGGTTAGTGCAGGGTTTTTGCAGGTTCTGTGCAGGGTTTGTACAGATTTTGTACAGGGTTTGTGCAGCAGGGTTTTTGCAGGATCTGTACAGGGTTTGTATAGGGTTTTTGCAGGGTTTGAGCAGGGTTTGTACAGGGTTTGTACAGGTTTTTTGCAGGGTTTGTACAGGTTTTTTGCAGGGTTTTTGTAGGTTCTGTGCAGGGTCTGTGCAGCTCCTGCCCCAGGCCCTGCCCTGGCAGCAGCAGCTCTGCACGTGCTGTCTCTGTGCTCAGGTTCCCACTGCACCTGCTCAGGTGGAAGGAACTTCGCTGTCATTAGAGGCTGGGAAAGCTGCTCCGAGTGCTTCTCGCCCTCCTCAGGAATGTGAGTGTGTCTGAGTGCCTGGGAACAAACACAGCCAGGTGCCTCCTCCCTCTGCCTTTCAGAAGGGCACTGATTTCTCTGACTTTCTGTGGCAGCTCCTGTCTGCCACCAGTCCCAACCTGCTCAGGATCCACTGGGAACACTCAGCACTTCTGCCTTGTGCTGCTGTTGTTATCCATAGAATTGGGGAATATCCCGACTTGGAAGGGACCCCCAGGATCATCCAGTGCAGCTCCTGTCCCTGCACAGACCCAAAATCCCACCCTGGGCACCCCTGGCAGCGCTGTCCAAGCTCTCCTGGAGCTCTGGGGCTGTGCCCATTCCCTGGGGAGCCTGGGTAGTGCCAGCACCTCTGGGAGAAGAACCTTTCCCAAAATCCAACCCAAACCTCCCCTGGCCCATATCCAGCCCTGCCCTGGGTCTATCCCTGTCACAGAAATTGGAGCCCAGGTGAGGTCTCCTGTCAGTCTCCTCCAAGCTGTGCTGGATTGGGATTTTTGTTGCAGGATTATCACCAGAAACCCAAGGCACGCTAAGGCCCCTAACCTGGCGACGAGGGACAATAAATCCCCACGTGTAAGGACAGCGCTCTCAGCTCAGGAGGCGGCTCCGGAGGTCGCTCGGGTGCGAGGCTTTGTCACAGCGCTCGCACCCGAGGAGGAGATAAGCAGTGCCTTAGCAGCCAGATAAGGAGGATCCGATGTCACTGTCACCCCCCTGCCCGCACTCCCGCGGGACATCCCTTCCTCCGCCGGGCTCCCAGCCCGACCCCTGGGGTGTGCTGTGGGCGCTGGGAAGGCAGCAGCGCTCCTGCAAAAGCATCGTGGCTCCTTTTTTGGTGGACTCAGCCCTTTCCCAGGCTCCGAGCAGGAGCACACTCGTCTGCACATCATGTTCCCATTATTTTGTCCATGGTTTTCAGGGCAGGATGTGTCTTCATCTCTATTTCAGCAATTCAAAGCTGCTGGCACCCAGTAAAGATGCTCTGGATGCAGCTGTGGAGGAGGAAACCGGCACTGGGACAAATGGTGGCCTCTCCACTGTCATTTTCCCTCTTTCTGTTATTCCCAGGGATGGCTGGGCTGCTGTGACAGTAGAAACACTCAGGAATTCCAACCCTTCTAATCTGCTCTTTTTCTTCCTTCGAAGTCCACATCAGTCCCGTGCCAAGGGGAAGAGTAAATGAGATAATGGGGAACAGAAGGCAGCAGGACTCATCCCAGCTGGAACTGTCCCAGCTCCGTGGCACGAGAGGACCACACGCCGCTCGGGGTTGGGAAGAAATCCTCACCCTGTTCTGTGGCTCTGGCTCCTGACCTTTCCCAGGCGGAGCTGTGCCCGGGGACAGGTGACAGCCAGGGGTCTGCTGTGCTGCGGGGCCGTGCTTTAAAGCCTTTCGGGAAAGGAAACAATTCTGCGTTGTCACGGAGCGTGGGGACACCCCTGGGTCCATCCCGCTGTTCTCGGGATGAGCACAGGGATGGGAACCTTTGGGATTGCCGCGGGGCGGGATGGCAGCGGGGTGGGCACCTCCTCCTGCGGCTGGACGGGCGCGGGCTGAGCCCCCCGACGCTCCCGACCCTGGCACGGCTAGGCTGGCAGCGTTCGGACCTATCGGAGCGGGCCCGGTGCCG
>VXBR01004191.1:3339-17689 GCA_013400215.1 Cisticola juncidis | reverse complement strand
CAGCACTGCCCAGCAGAGCAGAGCAGAGCAGCACTGCCCAGCACTGCCCAGCAGAGCAGAGCAGAGCAGCACTGCCCAGCACTGCCCAGCAGAGCAGAGCAGAGCAGCACTGCCCAGCACAGCAGCATTCCTCAGCAAAGCAGCACTGCCCTGCAGAGCAGAGCAGCATTCCTTGGCAGAGCAACATTGCCCAGCAGAGCAGCACTGCCCGGGACAGCAGCACTGCCCAGAAAAGCAGCATTCCCCAGCAGAGCAGAGCAGCATTCCCCAGCAGAGCAGAGCAGCATTCCCCAGCAGAGCAGAGCAGCATTCCCCAGCGGAGCAGCACTGCTGGTTAATGCACTGCCTGAGCCCCGGATCACGAGGAGCCTCCTGCCCGTGGCAGGGTTCAGCCCCACCGCAGGGCCGGGCGTGCCACGGCTCACACAAGTGCTGAGGCTCAGGTCACCAGGGCTGTTCTCAGCGAGCCAGGTCTGATTGTGAAATCGGCAGTGACAGCCCGGGGCTGCCTCCAGCCAGGCACACTCAGGGACATGCAAGAGCACATCCTGAGACACGCACCCGCTGGAGCTGGTGGTGTTTAATATCCAACATTTATCCATGAATATCCAGCCAAGGTTCATCTCCCCCTTGCTTCCCCCCAAAATCTGATGCTTCCAGCGCGACAGCAGCGATGACCCCGCCAGACATCAAGGGGGGCTTTAACCCCCAGAGGGGTGGAGGAGGCTGCAGGGCAGCCCCGCTGCTCTGCGGGAAGCAGCTCCTGTGCTGCCCCCTCCGGTGACATTTGATGGCATTGCTGAGCCTTTATGGGATTCGTGTCCCTGCAGGGCCGGGCACAAAGCAGCCCCGAGGCGGGGGCAGCGCAGCCTTGCCCTCCTCTGGCTCCCTCCACGCACATGGTTCACATTAATTAAGAATGTAATTAGCTTCTTGAAGGAGGCTCTGCGGCTGGGAGGCCTTGGAGGGATCTTCCCCAGCTGTGCTGTGCCCTGTGGGGCAGGGCTGTGCATCAGCTCATGCAGCAGCTGCTGCAACTGGAGCGTGTCCAGAGGTGCCACGAGTGCCCATCAGGACTGGCACGGGACAGGCCGAGGCTGGGCTGGCATGGGGCAGACCCATCAGACAGTGCCACAGCCACAGGGCAATGCCAACAGTGCCACAGGGCACTGCTAACAGTGCCACATCCCTCAGTGCCACAGCCACAGAGCACTGCCAACAGTGCCACAGCCACAGGGCACTGCCAACGGTGCCACAGGGCACTGCTGACAGTGCCACAGGGCACTGCTAACAGTGCCACAGCCCTCAGGGCACTGCTAATAGTGACACAGGGCATTGCCAACAGTGCNGGCAATGCCAACAGTGCCACAGCCCACAGGGCCCTGCTGACAGTGTCACAGGGCACTGCCAACAGTGCCACAACCCTCAAGGGACCTGCCAACAGTGCCACAGCCACAGGGCACTGCTAACAGTGCCACAGCCCTCAGGGCACTGCTAACAGTGCCACAGCCCTCAGGGCACTGCTAATAGTGACACAGGGCATTGCCAACAGTGCCACAGCCCTCAGGGCACTGCTAACAGTGCCACAGCCACAGGGCACTGCTAACAGTGCCACAACCCTCAAGGGACCTGCCAACAGTGCCACAGCCACAGGGCAATGCCAACAGTGCCACAGGGCACTGCTAACAGTGCCACATCCCTCAGGGCAATGCCAACAGTGCCACAGGGCACTGCTAACAGTGCCACATCCCTCAGGGCAATGCCAACAGTGCCACAGCCACAGGGCATTGCTAACAGTGCCACAGCCCTCAGAGCACTGCTGACAGTGCCACAGGGCACTGCTAACAGTGCCACAGCCCCCAGGGCAATGCCAAGAGTGCCACAGCCCACAGGGCCCTGCTGACAGTGTCACAGGGCACTGCCAACAGTGCCACTGCCCAGAGGGCACTGCTAACAGTATCACAGCCACAGGGCACTGCTGACAGTGACACAGGGCACTGCTGACAGTGCCACAGCCCTCAGTGCCACAGCCACAGGGCACTGCCAACAGTGCCACAGCCACAGGGCACTGCTCACAGTGACACAGCCCTCAGGGCACTTCTAACAGTGCCACAGCCACAGGACACTGCTGACAGTGCCACAGCCCTCAGGGCAATGCCAACGTGGCCCTGTGTCCCACTGTCCCCCTGACAGGCAGCCCCAGCTGCAGCACCAGGCTCTGGGTCTGGGGGATGTAGCAGGAAAGGCACTGGCCAAGGGGACACCCAGCAGATTCTGTGTGCCCAGGCTGACAGCCATGCCCAGGGGCCAAGGGTGAGCAGGCAGTGGTGTAGGGTGACACCAGTGCTCCAGTATTCCTAGAGTACAATGGGAAAGGTGCCTTGATCTACTGTGAGCTCACATGAAATTTAACTGATCTTGATCTACTGTGAGCTCACATGAAATTTAACTGATCTTATCTCAGAATGGAGGAGATGGAAAACTCTTCCCTGGGAAAAGCCAGTGCCCTCAGCCCCTGGTGGCTGCCAGAGCCACAGAGTGGGGAGGAAGCTTGAAGTAAATCCCTGCTGAGGCTGGACAGGCTCCCAGGAGAGGGCAGGGTGCTGCCAGCTCCAGACAGGTCAGCACAGACTCTGCTCCACCCTGCCCACCCCTCCTTGCCACCTACCAGAGTTGGGGTCATGAGGCAGCAGCTTCTGGCCAGCTGGAGGGTCACACCATAGATGTCCACACTTTTCTCAGCTTTCATCTGGTGCAACAGGCAGTCCAGGGAGATCAGAGTCCCCATCTGGCTCATGTCACCACTGCAGGGGACAAGGAGGGGTCACTGATGCCAGGCCAGGCTGAGCTGGAGCCCTTTGGAAGAGGGCACCAGGGCAAGGAGCCGTGTGGGCACTGTGGGACTGTGAGCTCTGTGTGCAAGTGAGGGCATCAGGGCTGCTCCCAGCATCCCTGCAGCTCCCCAGGGATGTCCTGGGCACCTCAGCCTGGCAATGCCTGCTCCCCTCACGCTCCCCCCAGCCCAGCCCTGTTTGCCCTGTCCTCTCCCAGCCCCTGGCAGAGCACTGTGACCTCCCAGGCTCAGCACTTCCACTGATGGACTGATATCAGCATCCCCCAGGGCACAGAGGGGAGGTTTTTGGGTACCACACCAAGGCTCTGTGCAGCCTGGGGGGCTGCCCGTGGGTGCAGGGTGGGCTGGGGTACCTGCAGTGCAGCAGGAGAGGGGCTGCTCTCCTCCTGTGGGGTGTGCAGTGTCTGACAGCCACCAGCAACTCCACCAGGCCCTGCACATCAGGCTGCTTCTTGCTGCTCCAGAGCGTGTACAGGAACCTCTGCAGCTGCCTCTCCTTTGCTTTGCTCTCCTGTGAGACACCAAGAGCTGGCATGGGTACTGGGGAGGGATGGGCGAGTTTGGATGCAGAGGAGCCCCAGTTGTCCCATCCTCAGGCTCTCTGAGGTTTCCCTGAGCTTTCTGCCAGGTTTTGTAAGGCTGTCCAGGCATCTCTGCTGGGCACTGCCCACTCACACTCTGGCAACCTGCCCTCCTTCCCCTCAGCACCCTGAGCTGCTCCTGGAGAGGGAACTGAGAATTCTGTGGGCCTTTTCCAAGGGGTCAGACAGCCCTATCAGCAAGGGGTGGGGGAAGCCCCCAGAGCTCTCCCATGTATCTGCTGTGTCCATTCAGTTCTGGATGTTGCAATCCAGACTCATTCCTGCGTTTGTGGACTGCTGGCACTCTGCTCGTGCAGCCTGGAGAAGCCTCACAGAGCCTTCAGCCCCTGCAGATCCCTACAGACCCACCCCACCCCAGGAGGTGGGGGCCAAGACAGCCCCATGGACACACACGTGCTTCAGTCTGAGCTGGGCACATCTCCATCCTGAGACAAGCTTCTCTGTGTCACACTGGATGGTCAGAGTCTTTGTGCAGAGAGAGTCTCCTTCCAGGGGCCAGCACACCTCACCTGGGACCTGTGTGCAACAAGAAATTTGGCTTTTTGTTGGTGGTCACTGTCACATCAGTCACCTTGGGGCTGGACCAAGAGCACTCCCAGCTTCTCTCCCCATCAGTTCATCCCCACCTAAAACCTGAGGGAGTTCCAGGAACACCAGCAGGATCAGCCAGCTCATCTGGGAGCCCAGAGCTGCCTCAGCTCTGCCCAGAGCTCAGGCAGTGTCTGCAGGAGCTGCTGCCCTGGTCCCAGAGGCAGCCTGAAGGGCACCAGCTGAGCCCAGCCATGGGGACAGACAGAACCTGTCTCCCATGAGAAGATGTGGGAGCACCTGGACACAGGAAAGGCCCAGCTTTAGCTAAGCTGGATCTGCACCCAGGCTCAGGAGGAGGTGAAGAGTTTTGAGGGCTCTGCTGGTTCCAGCTCCACTGAACAGATTCTCACTCTGCCCTGGCACAGGTGGGCACAGTGCCTTACCTCCCCCTTCCCCTGCCATGGCAGAAGTGTTAGGATTGTGTGAACATCCTGCTCCCACACCAGGGTCCAGAAATCCTCCAGGGTCAGCTTGTCAGGGCCATGGACAGCCAGGTAGTCCCTGCTGGAGCTGCAGCCCTGGTGGGGAATGAGAATGTTTCTCTCCTGTTGGCCTGGGTGGCTGCAGGGGTGGTCAGGAGGAGAAGAGAGCTCAGCAGGTCAGGAGGGAGGGAGAGAAGAGAAAGCACTGAGGAAGGCACATGAGGACAGCCCAAACTGGGCAGGGAAGGGAAGGGATGTCCCCAGTCCTGCAGTCCCCTGTCCTGCACGCAGGATCCCAGTGACAGAGAGCAGCAGGGCAGTGCAGGACACAGGAGCACAGCCAGGAGGGGACACAGGCACAGGAGCACAGCCAGGAGGGGACACACAGGCACAGGAGCACAGCCAGGAGGGGACACAGGCACAGGAGCACAGCCAGGAGGGGACACAGGCACAGGAGCACAGCCAGGAGGGGACACAGGCACAGGAGCACAGCCAGGAGGGACACCCAGGGACAGGAGCACAGCCAGGAGGGACACCCAGGCACAGGAGCACAGCCAGGAGGGGGCACACAGGGACAGGAGCACAGCCAGGAGGGGGGACCAGGGAGGAGGCACAGGGTGGGCGTTGCTGCTGGGGACTCACCGGGACACGCCAGACCTGCAGCAGTCCTGAGAAAGGGCCCTGCTCCAGCGGGGAAAACTTCACTCTGGAGCGATCGTCTGCAAAGTGAGAGGGAGCTGGGGGATTCACGGCAGCCTGGAGCTCAGACAGGTTTTGCAGAGTGACTGACACACAAATCCAGTCCTTCCTTCACCATTTCTTGGCAAAGGCACTCCCTTCTGCAGTGCTCCTCCCCAGCCTGGGGATGTTGGTTCCCAAAGGACAGGTCTGTCCCAAGCTCCTGCAATGCAGGCACTCAGTGTCTGAGCCATGGACATCTGTCCCTCTCCAAGGAGGGAGAGCCTACAGGAGCTCTGGGCCTCTGCTCCAGTGTTTGAACATCTTTATGAAGTTCACTGTTCCTTCTACTGAGTTGGATTACCCTCCCAAATCATCCCTCTTGTCTCTTGTCCCTCCATGGCACACCTCAAGTCTTCCCTGAGCCTTCCCACAGGCAGCTGGAAACAGCAATAAGATCTCCCCTTTGCCCTCTCCAGGCTGAGCAAACCCACCTATCCCAGTCCCAAACACCACGTGCTCCACCCCAAACACCTCTGTAACCTTCTGGGGCAGTCACCAAAGCCTCAAAATACTTTCTTATGCTGTGGACTGCTGGCCCTGGTCCAGCCTGGCTCCACACAGGAGGAAAATGAACAGGAAGGAAGAGGATGCCAGGGGTCCCAGGACTTACAGGGCAGGATGCTGGAGGAGGGCCGTGTCTGCTGGCTGCCTGAAGATGGGGATGCAGAGCTGGCTTCCTCCTTGACAGCCTCCAGGAGGGCCTGCCAGGGCAGGAGAGAGAGGAGGAGGCAGTGAGCAGGAAGGGAGAGGAGCAGGAGGAGCTGGGGCAGAGGGGGGTCAAGGCTGCACATGCAGGAGCCTGGGCAGGAGTGCCAGGAGAGCAGCTCTGCAGTGCCAGGGCTGTGCCAGGAGAGCAGCTCTGCAGTGCCAGGGCTGTGCCAGGCTGTGAGGAGAGGGCTGCTGCTGCCCAGGCAGGACCTGGGTGCTGGAGAGACCCTGGCCAGTGCAGGATGCACAAAGGAGCTGTGTGCCTGGGCATGCAATGCCATGGAGAGGGGACACTGCCAGAACACCCAGGAAATGGGCACAGGAGCCACTCAGGAGTGGCACTTACGGGGTGTCCTCCAGCCAGGTTCAATCACTCCCCAGGTCCCCTGAGCACACACAGCCATGGCAGCACTCCCTGCACCTGCCCAGGACAGCTCTCACCTCGTACTCCCTCAGGAAGCCCATGTGGGACTTGGCTGCCTTCTGGGCATAGTGCTGGGCAAAGCTCTTCAGTGGGATGGGGCAGGACCTGGGGAGAGAGCCAGGGCAGAAGGGAGAGGCTGAGCTCATTCAGCAGCACCCAGGCTGTGTCTGCAGCAGGGGACAGGGCTCCTGTTCACCCCTCAAATGCCAGGGGTCTCCCAGGCTGCCAGCCCAGCTCTGGCCTGTGACACCCTGCTCTCCCCTAGAGGAGGTCTCAGGGGTGACACAGCCCAGAGCTCATTCCCAAAAGGGAAGGACAGGGACATCCTGTTCTGCATGAGGGAGGAGACAATCTGACCACAAAGACAAGTGCATGACCTCCAGATGTCACCCAAGACAAGGGGATAGGTGGTCAAAGCCATGCCCAGCTGGACCCTGCCCTGTCCTCTTGGCCTCCATCAGGAGGGACATCCCAAGGCCACCCAGCTGCCACGAGCCCCCTCCAGTTTGTATCTCTAGGGCATGGGTGTTGGCTGGGAAGCCAGAGGCTGAGGGAAATGCCTTCCCCAGCACAGCTCTGCAGTTCTCTGTACCTGGCACTTTGTTCTGTGCTGAGCTCCCCGTGCTGCAGGAACCCACCCTGTGCTGACTCCACTCACAGCTCCAGGTTGGCTGGCTGGGCTTCCCTGTCCTCCTATTCTGGAGCCAAGGTTGCTGGGAGGGGTTCTGGATCAGGGTGGCAAAGCACAGCCACCTCTCTGTCCCTGATAAACCCAGGAAAGGCCTTACCTCTCTGTCCCTGATAAATCCAGGAAAGGCCTTACCTCTCTGTCCCTGATAAATCCAGGAAAGGTTCTTCCAAGATCTTGTCCAGAATGCAGCTGTGCAGGAAAATGTACTGGGACTGGAAGGCAAAGGCACAGGAACACAGACTGTCACTGCAGAGACAGCACAAAGGGTGGGCATGGTCTGTCCTGAAGGGCAATCCTGACACCTTGTGCCAGCCCCAAGGACTGGACACAGGAGAGGCTGTGGAGCATCACAGACCAACAGCAAGGTGTGAGCTAAGAACTGCCTGCAAGGACCTGATCCTCAGTGCTCTGAGTGTTTCTGAGCCTCCTGGGAGGTCTCTGAGGCTCTGGATGTTGCTGTTGTGGGTCTAGCAGGGCATGAAGCAGCCAAAGACCCCCCCAGCTATTTCCACTCCAGCTGAGCTGCTGCTTTCAGCTCAGGATGACACAGACAGGCTGAGGAGCAGCCTGGGGGTGCTGGGGCTGGCCAGCCAGCTCACCCAGCTGCCAGCCCTGTGAACTGCAAGGGAATGGAGAGAGGGGCCAGGGGGAAGAGGGAGCAGAGATCTCACCAGGGTCTGAATCATCTGGTACCGGTTCATGCGCAGGGCGTACACAACCCCGAAAATGTCCACGACCTTCTCCTGCCTCATCTGCTGCAGCAGCCGGTCCAGGGCAAGGAAGGTGCCCGTGCGGCCCACGCCAGCACTGAGAGACAGAGAGGAAGGGTTAAACATGGCCTGACACCATCACTGAGAGACAGAGAGCAAGGGTTAAACATGGCCTGACACCAGCACTGAGAGACAGAGAGCAAGGGTTAAACATGGCCTGACACCATCACTGAGAGACAGAGAGCAAGGGTTAAACACAGCCTGACACCATCACTGAGAGACAGAGAGCAAGGGTTAAACACAGCCTGACACCAGCACTGAGAGACAGAGAGCAAGGGTTAAACACGGCCTGACACCAGCACTGAGAGACAGAGAGCCAGGCTTAAACTAGGCCTGACACCATCACTGAGAGACAGACAGCAAGGCTTAGAAACAGCCTGACACCATCACTGAGAGACAGACAGCAAGGCTTAAACACAGCCTGACACCAGCACTGAGAGACAGAGCAAGGCTTAAACACAGCCCGACACCATCACCCAGGCCAGCACAGAGAGCAAGGTTTAAACAAGGCCTGACACCACAACCCACACCAGCAGTGGGAGCACAGACCAAGGCTTAAACACGGCCTGACACCACAGCCCATGGCTCCCTCCTGCTCCTAGATGTGCCCCCAAAGCAGGGGCACTGCCCCAGCACTGCCCCAGCACACCCAGGCACTGGTCCCAGCACACCCAGGCACTGGTCCCAGCACACCCAGGCACTGGTCCCAGCAGGGTAAGGGGCTGAGGAGCCATTCAGGCTGCCCTGCATTGCTGCTGACCCTCTCCCCCTGCCCCACGCCCTGGGGACAGGCTGCCAGCAGAGCTGCACTCCTCCCACCCCAGCAGGAAACCCCACAGAGCAGCTGTGTGTCCTGGGCACTGCTTTCCCACAGTCTGTGCAGGGGCAGGACCCTCACTGCCCCTGCTTTCTCTACCCCCCCCATGGGGCAGAGCTCACCTGCAGTGCACGAGGGTGGGCCCTGCGTCCTTGGTGCTCTGGATGTGCTCCTGGACCAGCTCCCGGAAGGCCATGATGGAGGAGGTGGACTCGGGGACGCCGTGGTCGGGCCAGGCTGTGTAGTGCAGGTGGGACACGAAGCGCTCTGCCCGCAGACCCTCCTGCAGGGGCACGGGATGGGTGTGCAGCCCCCCAGCAGGGTCACCCCGCAGCCCTGCCAGCCCCTGGGTGGGGATGCATGGCTGGAAAAGCAGGGACATGTGCACAATCCTGCTCTTAACTTAAGGGATGAGTAGAAGATGAAAGGTCCTTGAACCATTCCTTAGATGGGATAAGGAGGAAGTAAAGTTTGGAGCAATAGCTGTAACAGGATGCTAAACAGGATGCATTAACCATAAGTTGGGAAAGATTTGCAGCATTTAACCTCGTGGACAGAGCTTCTGAACCAATTATGAATACTGCAAGGACGTGTGAACACTGTGGTTTAACCAATAATGTTCAGAGTTAGGTGCATGATATTCTCAGCACAGTATAAATATAAACCAAATAGCTGAATAAACGAGCAAGATTTTTAGCTCATATTGAGTGTTGTCTTGACTCTGGCTGATGCCTTGGCCAACACCTGGGGACTTGGGGACACCTGGGGACTTGGGGACACCTGGCTCAGCTGCAGAAACAGCCAGCATCAGGTCTGCACTGCCTGGTGGCTTCTGCTCCTCCATCCTGCCCCACAGGCCCTGTGGAGGTGGGGGGCAGGAACCTGCCTTTGACTGGCAGGGAACACGCCCTGGAAAGTGCAGGCTGTCCCCCTGCAGGGACATGGAAATGAGAGAGCAGGGGTGGAGAGCAGCATGGACACCCCTGTGTCACCCATCTGAAGGGGCAGACTGCTCCTTAGGGCTTGGAATCCCACAGGTGGCAGGGAAAGGTGCCACCAGCACTGAGGAGAAATGCCAGTGCCCACCCCACAGCCCCAGCTGGTCCCAATGCCCTGGTGACTGAAGTGTGACTGAACTCACGTGGCACAGCTTGAGCTCCCGCACAGTCCACTCCTCGGAGCTGCTCTGGCTCAGCAGGTGCACCCGCAGCTGCCCGTAGGACACCGGGGCAGATTCCGAGGGCCAGTAATGATCACACAGCACCTAGAGCAGCACAGGGGCCCACTGAGGACAGCCAGGGACCTTCTGGCTCCCAGGGAGCACCTAGAGAGCTGTGAGGGAGCCAGGACAGGCCTTGGGGAGCAGGCAGGGGTGTTGCCCCTTCCCACGGGGAGCTTTGCACAGCTCTGCCTCACAGCCCTGTCATTTGAATCACAGCCTCCCCCAGAAAAAAGGACCTGTGTGGGTCTCATCACCCCCAGAGACTGGAGGAACAGTCCATACATCCATGTGAGTGTCCATATGAGTGTCCATAGGAGTGTCCATATGAGGTGGCTCACCCAGAGGACATGGCAATTTCAGATTCTATGGAAATATCTGACAGTGATGGGCATGGTCCCAGCTAAGCTCCTGCCCCAAGCTGAGCTGCACAGATCAGCCTCTCTTCCCCAAACTGCCTGTCAGGGCAGCTGTGTGCACTGTGCTCACCCTGGAGCCAGATCAGAGTAGGGGTTTTGTGGAGGACACAGACCCAGCTCTGGGCTGGGCTGGCACAGACCTACCCGCCCGTTCTCCATGCACACTGTCAGCATGATGATGTTGTAGACATTCTGCTCCCACACCAGCCTCCAGAAGTCCTCTATAGTTTTCTTTAGAGGCCCCTGGGTGGCAATGAACTCTTGCTGGGATGTGTAGCCCTGAGCAAGAAGCAGACAAGAACAAGATGAGTTAGCAGACTGCCAAGGCAGGTGGGCCCTGCCCTGGACCAGTCAGTGCCTGGCATGTTTTTGTGGTGGAAGGAGAAATTCCTGTTGCCCTCATCCCACATGGGCACAGCTCCCAGGCAGCTGATCTCAGAAGCAGCTGATTTCACAGAAAGCTGCCCAGCATGAGCTTTCCACATATTTGTCATAAAGTGACCCACAGCATTTCCCTCCATGCAGTTCCTCATTCAGTCTAACCAGAGAAAGACAGCTCTGGGTCATCTCTGTGCTTCCCCTTCCCTGCTGAGGGCAGGGTGAGCATGCAGGGTCTCAGGGTATTTCTCTGGACACACAGAACAGCACGTGCATGCTGTGTGCCCCCCCTGTTACCTGGGAACACCTCCCAGATGGGGGTGAAGGCTCCAGGGTGGTTCAAATGCAGCTGCACAGACCAGAAGGAAAAGAGAAGGCAGAGAGACAGGGCAGTAAGCTGGGAGGAGATGGAAGAGGACAGACAGTCCATGAGGAGAAAGCAGAGAGCCCTGCCAGTCCTTCCACACTCACACCTCTGCATTGCAGCATTTGCCACCTCACAGGCTCCACCAACACCTGCTAAGGGCAACCACACATCTCCACCTTCCCCCAGCTTCCCACTGTGCCAGCTGTGCCTTCACTCTCATGCCCACAGCCCTCACAGAAGGGGACACTCTGCCTCCACCCAGCAGAGTTTCTGTGGCACAGGTGGGGAGGGCAGGTGGGCACTCACGGGCAGGAAGTTGGCATTGATGTAATCTGAGTGTGGATCCTCCCCCAGCTGGCTCAGCTTGACCCGAGAGTGATCATCTGGAAGAAACCACACAGGTGAGCCCCAGGCCAGCCCTGCACAGGACAGGGACACCTGGGTGACCCTGGGAGAGGCCTCAGCAGCTCCAGCAGGGAGCTCTGTGCTCTGCCAGACCTGTTGTTTTGTCATATATACTAGTAAAGAACTGTTATTCCTATCCCCATACCTCTGTCTGAAAGCTCCTTTAAATTTTTTCTTAAATTAGAATAATTTAGAAAGAAAAGATTCAAATTCCCCATCTCTAAAGAGGTCCTGCCCCCCTCCTAGCAAATACCTGTCTTTCAATCCAAGACAGATTTTTGGTGCCCAGTGTGGGGCTTGAGGGCATTTAGAGGCAAAAGGCATTAAAAGATTAAACACCTTGCCCAGATTATCAGAAAACCCATCTACAGTAAAACTCCTAAAAGTAAAAGAGCAACGAGTACCTGTTGCCACCTCGACAGTGCATCACCAGCACATCCCCTTCTCCCCAGAGAGGTGAGCACTGCCTGCCTGGGCCAGCAGGGGACTGGGAAACAGAGCTGGGGGCATGAGGGACATCAGTGAAGCTCAGTGTCCCCTCTGGTCTCCTGGTGGGACCCATCCTGAGCTCCATGGGCCCACTGGAGGAGCTGGGGAGGATGGAGGCTCAGCCCTGGCTCAACCACTAAGCCTTGAGTCTCCAGCAGGAAAATGGAAACTGAGGCTCAATTCAGGAGCCCTCCTGCTCCCAGGAAAGGAGCCAGGCACTGACCCTGGCAGTGAGGAAGGTGAGCCTGTCCTTAAACACTGCCCTGTGAGCTCCTGGATGCTGGGGGAGAAGGGAGGAGACACTTACAGGGCAAAACATGGGCATATCTGTTCTTGCAGACATTTGCTGGGAGCTCAGCCTCCACCTTCGACTGCTCCTTCCCAACTTCCTTCAGCTCCTGCAGGACAGAGGAAAAGATAAGCCCAGACATCCCTCTGCAGAGCTCCTGGTCAGCTCAGCTCCCTGCTCATGGCCAGTGGCTCTGTCTGGAGGGTAAAGAGGATTATCCTCACACAGAGAACTGCTCCACTCCTCCCTCATGTGGCCTGTGCACTCTGAGCCATGCTGGATTCACCCACTGCCTCTTCCAACAGCAGTGTTTTAAAAGAAAATCCCAAGAACAAGAACTGGGGGAAAAAGCCTGGGAAATCTACCCCAAATCTACCCCAAAGCTCAGAGGATTTTCTGTTGAGCAAACAGAAATATCCTGTGCTGCATCTGCTTCTGCCCCTGTCCTCACCCAAGAAGACAGAAAAGGGTGACCTGAGGAGGGTTTGAAATTGCTGATAGGAATTTGAAGATGCTGCAGCAGAACAGTCCAGAGGCTGCAGATGTTGGCAGTGGGAGCCAGGGAAGGCAGCCCAAGGTGATGCTCACAGCCTGAGCCTGGAGGCCTGAGAGTGCTCCCTGATCTCCCCTCTGGCTGCAGCTCTTGTCTAACACTGTCAGGGTGGTTCTCATCCCCAACCTCTCACCTGTCTGAGGTGAGACAGGGCTGAGACACTCTGCTCTGTCCTGGTTCATCTCATGCCACAGGTGTTTGACCAGAACTTGAACAGGTTTTGAGCAAAGCAACTTTTTATCACTTGGTCCACCCAATCTTTGGCCTCCACGGCTGCTTCACAGGGTGGCTGAGATGGCTGGAGATGGGTGACCACCCCTGGAGTCCTCACAGGACACCCAAAGCATGAGTGGAGAAACCAAATGCCATCTCTAGAGGGGTCTCACCTCACCTCAAACTCCTGGAAGAAAGCGTGGTTAGCATTTGCTGTCTTCATCTCATAGTACTGCTTGAAGCTCTGCAGGGGAACTGGACGGTGCACGTTCCTGCAGGAAATGAAATCCAGAGAAAACTTACTGGGACTTACTGGGAGGACTGGCCAGGCAGTCAGAGGCCACTGAGACAGCCCAGCTGTGAGATCTGTGGTACTGCAGGCACACAGGGGTGGTCTGCAGCCCACCCCACTGCCCTGGAGTGTAGTTGTGCATTTCTGTACCCGAGCAGGTGTTTCTGTATAAGGAAGTTTAACCAGAATTTTCTGTGGCCTGCTCATTGCAATTGGCTCAGTAGCAGCACAGACACAGTGATGGGGCTTTGGAAGTGCAGCTCAAAGCCTCAATCTCATTGGGTAAAGTGTCAATCTTATTGGGCAAAAAGCCAAATAGCCCACCTAGACCATAGGTTATTAAAGAGCCTGCACAGAGGTGCACGAGGTTTTTGGCAATGCCTTAGCCAGTGTGACTGTGCTTGGTATGCTGTGTACAGCTTATCTCTTTTACTTTTGTAACATTTATTATTTTGCTGTTATTAAAACCTTTATTTTACAAAGCATATCCTGAGAAGCTGTCTTGCTATTGTTTAAGCCATTTCTCCGCTGGCTGGACTCTCAGAGTTATTGGGGGGAACCCCAATACTGGAGGAGGGTCCAACAGTTTAAATATTGCAGGGTGATGAGAATATTCTGCAGGAGAAACTCACAGAGGAGGTGCAGACAATGCATTGACTTGGAATGGAGCAGGGCAATAAATACTGAACTTAGCAGGGAAAATTTGTAAAATAACTGAGGAGAAGAGACAGTTGGGTTTTTGCTGAGTCAAAGCATGAAAAGGGAAGTAGGTAAAGGACAGTGGGAGCTGCAGTGGGGCCATACAGAGGGCAGACTGCAGCACTCACCTCAAGCTGTAGGTCACCATTTCCTGGGGTGGGCTGCTCTTCTTGGTTCTAAAATCAAAGCACAGGAGCTGTTACTTTTGCCTGCAGTGCAGAGATTGATGCCATGAGGTGCTGTGTACCACCACTGTTAACCCACCCTGGGTGGTCTCTAACCCCATTTTGGTGGTCTCTAACCCCACTTTGGGTGTCTCCAACCCCCATTAACCCACGAATTTGGGGGTTTGAGCAGTAGATCTGGGGCTCTGGGTGGTCTCCAACATTGTCTAACCCATTTTGAGG
>VXBR01004189.1:37773-52613 GCA_013400215.1 Cisticola juncidis | reverse complement strand
AAAAAACAAAAAAAAAAAACAAACAAACAAAACAAACAAACAAACAAAAAAACCACAACTCTTTCAAAAGAGATATGTCAAGCTCTGTATTCTAAGCCAGCTTGGTGACAGTCATGATCAGTTATCAGTATCCTATGTATACTGATAACTAAATACTAGAAGCAGACATTGATAGAATAAATCCTACTGAACAATGTAGGTTGATTCCTATTAGCAGTGCACAGAATTATTTTCTTTTTGCTGTAGTTTTTGAGATAAATCAAGTATTTTTTTGTTATTACTTTAATTGTCCTGTATATCACATTTTATATCTGAGTGACTCAGTCATAGGGTTCTCTGTGCAAAGTGACATTACATTACTTTGGCTGTTTCTTAGAAAACTACTTTTGCTTTTTGGTTTTGATTAGAACAATTTTCAGTTCTTTCTGTATAATTTCTGAGTAATAGAATATCTTGTGACAAAATCTGTGATAACAGGACTTATCTATACTGCCATACAAACCTAATTATAAATACATGAGGGAAATGAGGGTTACTGTTCGTGAACCTGAAGAATGGTGATATGAAAAGAAAAATGTAGGAGGAAACTGGCAATGTTTTTTATCCCAAATGTTTGAAATTTCCTTGCTATAAAAGCAATGATAGTCTGGGGTACATCTTTCCAATAGGAAAAGTAGTACTGAGAAGCCTGGATAGCTTTAAAATTTGAGTTCAAATAGAGGTCAACAAGTTCTCCAAAGTGATTTTATAAATCAGTCTTGCTGGAGCAGATTTCAAAGACTCACGTGCTCCGAAATACTAAAACTTCATTTTCCAAAAATCTATTTAGCTAATTACTTTCTTTCTAACTGAGATTTTTTATTAGAATTGCAGTAATATGAGAAGTGAACAACACCACAGAAATACAAATACTATTTAAACATTTGGGAGATAGAAAATTAGATGATATAACAAAGTTATTTTGTAATCTCAGTTTTGCAGCTTAGTTTATCTAAACTCTGTTAATAATGCTGTTCTCAGTGATCCTGAATGTCATCACCATTACTTTGATAACTAAGATTGGCAGTTCTAACAAAATGCTGAGAGATGTATGCGTAATGAGACTGAACAATTTTTCTGTCTCTGGAGATATTCCCCTTCAGGTCAGGACTGAGACACATGGATGGGTTAGTTTAAGGGAGCTTCCATTATTGCTTCTAATACAATATTCATTCCCTGGATTTGCAGTGCAGAAATTATTCTTCCAGGCTTTCAGTCTGGCAAACCTCATTAGTACTAAAGATTTTCTAGTACTTATAGGAAAAAAATTAAATCTTTGTTTTCATTTACCCTCTTGGTAATGTAAGATAGAGCAAGGTAAATACTACAGACAAGAATTTCCTCTCATCCTTTTAATGATGATTGTAGCTGGAATTGATAAGAGACTCCTAAAATCCTCCTGTTCCTTCCTGGTCAGTCCTGCAGCTACATTCCTGGTAGAACTCTTACACATACAATAATTTAGTCTCTCTTTCTAATTATTTGAGGCCAAGCATGACATATGATACTATTTATCTACCCAGTCCTGCCCTATGATTTCCACAATTGTCACCTTCTAGCTCTCGAGGATTTCACTGACACATTCCTCTCCCATAACTTTTACAATCTAGTTTCATGCATTTTGTAAAGCACCCCTGAGTCACTGCATGCTTTACTCAATTCACAGTGTCCTCAGTACAGACTTGCTCCATGCAAATATATTGAAACTGTTCATTGTACACTGAGGAAAATGATTGAGGAGAATGGTTGAGGAAAATAGTTGCACAAAAAATATTTTGAAAAAGTAATTAAATACATCAATTCCAATTCAGTTCTGTTTTTTACATGTATTTTTTTTATCTCTGAAATATCTATAGTAGATAAAATAAGATCAGAGATAAAAATAACATCTCACTCATTTCATACTTTCTCCATATTAATTTTATTGACCTAGAACTGCTTAAGAAGGGGTATGGATGCACATCTCTTCAAACTTTAGAAGCTTGAGGTGACAGGTTGCAACCACAATTAGAAAACTCGGATTAAAAAACATTTCACTGATATCTGAAGCTTCTGCAATGGAATGAAATTGATTGACTGGTATCCCAACCAATCCTAGTAAACCTCTTCCATTCTTAGTTCTGAGAGCACTGTGGGAGGCAAGCAGCTGCAGTGAATTCACCTGTGTGACCTGGCAGTCAATTTCCAATAAAATCTTCACATATTCTTAAGTATCCTTGAGGTAAACACTAATAATCACAGGTAACTGGTGTCAGCTTACTGGCTTCATCTCTTCAAGTATCCTGTTGTAGCTGTGACCAGAATCCTGTGTTTAAAGCCAGACAAGAGAGGAATGAGATAGAATCTGTGAAGCAATATCGAACTGCAGGGAGAACTGTCCTTACAGATCTAAGATGGTACCTGGCTAAATCTGAAGTATGTAATATCTGACTGGGTTTATTTGCATCTCACCTGCTGACAAATCCTCTCTTCTTCCATCACAAAGTAGTGCAAGTGTATTAAAAAGGACACAGATTCATCTTGTCTGCTATTATCCTTCTGTGAGTCATCTAATGTATATTTTACTTTCTGATGAAACTGCAGGATGCATAACAGTCCAGTGACAGTGGAAAAAATCACTCAGTGCTACTATATGCCATACTTATTAATGTTCAAGAGTATTTCAGTGCATAAGCAACACCACACAAATTGCCTCTCCTAAGAAGTAGGACACCATTCACTGCATTTAAGTTTCAGCATAGGAGAAATGACACATTGACAGAACGGAGTAAATTATTCGTTTAAGTTGGGTTACCTCAGGATGGCTCATGGTCTCTTGAATGCGATTTTCTTATTGTATCCTTTTTTACCCTTCCTTCCTTCCTTCCTTCCTTCCTTCCTTCCTTCCTTCCTTCCTTCCCTTTCCTTCCTTCCTTCCCTCCTTCCCTCCCTCCTTCCCTTCTTCCCTCCTTCTCCCCTCTCTTTTTGCTAATGAATTATGAGACGTGTAGTTGAAAAAACAAAACTACCTCTGTTGTAGGACTGACTGTGCCAGACACTTCCTAGTTTTACATCTGTTCCCAGTAGCGGGAGAAAAAAAGTAAAACAGTCCTGTAAGATAACAGTACCCTCATTGTAGCTTTCCACTTATTTATTTAAATTTTCCTGTTATGGATTCCTCAGACTTTGCTGTTTTTATCTGAAAATTACAAGGATTTACACTGTCTTTATTTGTTGCATATCCCAGGGATTGCATTATACCAAACACATTTGAGAAGAAACAGTATGGTTCAAAGTAAGATCTGGGGCTCAAAGAAACAGTGGAGGTTGTTAGAAGTTATATTTTGATAAAATCAAGTCCAAACCTAAAAAGAGTAAAGCATGAAGGAAATCAGCTCAAGAATGTAGATCTCGGTATCAACCTACAGACTCATGCAATCTGTGCTGCATCTGGATTTGCAGTTGTGCTAGTTAAATAAAATGTTTTTAAAACTCAAGAATGGACTAGAATTGTCTGCCACTTCTCAGTGCAGGGACTTCCACTAGACTATACAATTGCTGCTCATGTTAACTCATAAACATTTAATTTAAACCTATCACTAAATCACCAACTGAAGATCAGTGAGTCAGTGAAGGAGAGGAAGGCAACTCTTAAGGAGCAAATACAGGAAATGATGTTATGAAGCTCCATGGACAACTGAATGTCTCCATGAACTGTGGACAACAAAACTCAACAAGACCTGGGCACTGCTTCCTTTATCCATTCTGTTCTCAAATTTTCTCAGTTCTGGCCATCCCCCTGTCCTCGTTTCCCCTCTCCTGCCTTCTTCATTTCCCTTTATTTTCTTCATTTCTTAAGAGGGTATTTAAATATTTCTGTATTTTTCAATGTTTCCTGACTGTTCTCGAACCTATTCATCTTTGATGACATAGAACAAATTAAATTTTCTGCTTTTTGAGTCAATATGAGTAACTTCTGTGCACACTGTATGGCGTTTTCACTGCATGTCTACATGCCCTCACCCCGTATGACAGGAGGTTCTCACATATTAAAAATCTCATTTACTCTGCTGACAACCTTTTTGTGCTGTATCTGTTACTGCTGAGCTTACTGCTTTGTCTTTGTGGGCCATTATTCTCTTTGTTTCCTGTTGCTAAGAAGTGGCTGTAGTAACTAAGCTGTTTATGTACTTGTGCTTTGAAAGGGAATCAGAACTGTTAAAAGGCTTTATTGCTTAAAACCTCCTGTGTAATATCATTCATGTCCCCTCATAATAGCGAAGATTATGGGATCTAATCATAACTCTATGGGCATGAATCTCAGCCTTGATATATCTTGTAGCTGAGCTGCATAATGTCTGAGAACCATTCAGCTCCTGCTGTGCTCAGCATCTGAGCAACAAGAGAAGTCTTCCCATAACTCATATTGCTATTGTTATCATTACTGATATTAAGACTTCATTATGTTAATGCTCAGGTAATGATTCTTTTTCGTTATATTGCTGCTCAATATATAGTTTCTGTCATCATGGAGTTTTAGTCATATAAGTCATTTAGTCATATAAGTCATAGTCATATTTCTCATCTGCTGATTTTGGTATAATTAAGTAGTATATTTGTCTTTGGATGTTTTACTGCAAAAATGTGGCAGGCAGTCAAGTGTGCCATTTAGGAACATTAAATAATTCACTCCTCTGAAATTTTATCTAACAGCAGTCATTTTGAAACCCATTAGAATGGGCTTCATCAATAAATAAATAGCATATCAGCCAGTTTCCTATTATGCCAAAGTAACAATGTTATATTTTAAAATGTTCAGATATATCTGCTTTCTGAATTTCACACATCAGAGATCTTTATACTTCTCCATAACCTAGACTGCATTTTAATTTATTACATTTCTTAAAAACAGAGTACTTTTCCTACGCTTTGTCATTGCAGACTCTTCCTTGACTCTTAGAACTATACAGTTGCCATTTCCAAATAGTCTGTGTTTTTCATTAAAATCATTATTATTTGTGAAAACAAAAACCTAACTATTGTGGAGCCCTAGAGAAAATTATCAAAAGCAACTTTGAAAGGTTAGCCACTCCAGTCCTTCTTCACTAGGAAAAGGTTTTCATAAGTTTTCACTGGTGCTCCTTTCAGTTATGAATTTTACCCTGAATCTTTACTGAAGTGAAACTGGTCTTTTCAGTAGTCTGTCCTTGTCGTCCCCTTGCTCTCACACACACTGTTTCAACCAGAGTTTAAGAAGTTGTATAGGAGCTATACTTCTGAGCAGATCCACAGCCTGGATGTCTGGAGCCTCAACCTCTAGGATATGCTCTGGCATTTGCATGCCCTCAGTCAACACGCTTCTTGGAAAGGGAATGACAGAGTCAGATACAGCATTTCCCCACACTACCATTCATTTTCTCTCTTCTTTGTCTATCAAGACAGTATCAATTGTAAGAGAATCTAAGTGGAACCTGGTTAGCCTATCTCTTTTTTGCACTGGAAAATTATTTCATCCGGGTTGAGGTAAGGTGGCAGCTCTCCTGTACAAGAAACAAATAAGGGAATGAAGAGTGTGTGACCACTAGTCCTGAGCTGAACATGTACTGTCAAAAATATAAATATCATCAGAGCAGGAAAAAACTGAATTAAGCTTGCCTACTTAAAACTTGTCTTCTGCATTGTGCTTCACCAGGAGATGTCCGGGTCTAGAGTATTACTTTACAAGTATTTGCAGTATGAAGCTGCAAATCAACAGTGAGCAGAAACCTCTATTGGAAATACAGTGAGAATTTGTAAAGTAAAAGGCAGATAGTAAACTTTGGTCAAAATTTCCAACTTCTCTACTCTATCAAAAAGATATACGATACTGGTCCTTTTGAAGATTAAGTTCCTTTACTTCTGTCCTTGAAAATGGTGGCTCATGAAAAATACAACAGTCCTTTAAAACAAGAATAAACTTTTGGCATCTATGACACATAATCTTGTATTCCTGCAGTAATGCCTAGAAAACTGAAATGTGCTGAAAGTCCTTCTTTTACCAAATATGTTTGTAGGTTTCCAGAATATGATTGTTGATTTCTTGTACTCGTACATTTTTGAAGAAAATTGAATAACATTTTTTTTAAGTTTGTAGCAGTGTCTTTGAAGTAAAGCGATACTCTGCACATTCGAAACTGACAAGAACAAATTGGGTTGTCACAGCTTTTATTAGCCTTTCTCCTTGACAGCACATCTCACTGGCTGTTAGGCAACCTCCAAAATAATTTTGTGCATGATCTGAGATGTGATAAACTCTCTCTCCCTGTTATTGATGTTCTCTCTGCTCAGAAGGGTGGTATTAAATCAGATGGAATCTGAAAGGCAGGTTATTCTTTAGCAGTACTAACACTTGGTGTGTCAAACAGTGCAAATCAAGAGGTATGAAGAAGAGCATAACAAAAGGGAGTAAAAAGCATACGCAAGGGAGAGAAGATTTGTTGATCACTTAGTAAAAATCTCATGCAGCTGCTGGTGGTCTGTTTCTGTGGAGCCACTGAAAAGGGTAAGAACTCTGAAGAAAATTACAATTATGCATTGAATTATAATTTAAAGTAAAAAAATGCATAGAGCATTCAGGCTTTTTACTGGAGACAGCCTGGTATACACTGGCTATACAGAGATATATATTGTAACTGAATGACCAGTCATCTCTATTGCTGTAAATCAAGTGTTCCATTCAGACTCAAATTGATGTCCTTCTCTGGGGGAAAGTGGGGGGAGGAATATAAGGAAATTGCCTTATCTCCCATCTTCAATTTTTTGGATGGTGGTAACATTTCTACCCAAGACTTTGCAGTTTTACTCTCTACTTGTAAAAGCTGGCAATAAGGCATTGCCATACCAATTTCCAGAAAGAAGATTTGCATATGATCTGCATGTTACCACAATGTGCAGGATATTTCCAAATTGGCCACGCTCTACTCCTACACTGAGGTCTGTGATTAGTGCTGCTTTCACCACGGCTGTGCCATCCCTGCTGGGTTGGTAAATACCTTTAGACATATGTGGAATATACCAATCAATGTCACCCTGCTGATGTGGCTTATACCAACTTTCACAGTGATATACATTAAACCAACAATGTGCCTTATTGTAAGCCTGTCTCTGTACACATATGTATATTTCCAGAATTAGCATGCATGGACCTCTCACATCTGCAGTAGCTGAGTTTCATATCCTCAAAATTTCATATTCCAGAGAGTGCATTGCACAGTTTTTGAGAAACTAGGGCTCATTCTATCTGATGGATCATGGCAGTAAATCTAGTGTTGTCACTTCTAAACTCCTGGAAGGACCAGAAAAACACAGTTTAGGGTCACAAGCATTTGTTTCAGTGAGTCTGATCCAGCACTTCTGTAGCTGATGAGCTAAGACGTGATATGTCACAGTTTGCTTCTTTTCTCTTGTTTAAGCAATATTCAATTGTGAGATAATAATACCAATAGTTTTGTTACAAAAGTAAGGTTTTTTCTTCCCTAATTATTACTGACAATGTGATACATTGTGTTATTGATTTTTGCAAAGATCTCAAAAAAAATTTTTTTTGTTAAAATAGTTAGCTTCATGTGACTGAAAAAAATCTTCCCAGCTGCAATTAAAAAGGACAAATGGAATTTTACAGACATGATCTTTCTTTATATGGTAAAAAATATTAATCTTAAATTTTATTTTCCTTATAAAAGTCGTAGGGATGCCAGGTGTAAATAGAACTAATCTAACCTATTAAAATGTGGTTCTTACAGGTCAAACTGTTTCCTGTTATAGCATTATTTTTAATATTAAGAAAAAAAATCACAGAAATATTGTAAACACAGTAGTGATTGAAAATGTCAACAGAATCATAACATAATTCCTTTTATGGTCCATTCTTGCTAAATTTCTTTCTATGTTTCCTTATGAAAACAGTCAAAAGAAAATTAATCTTACTTTACTGCTTCTTGTGGTTAAAAATTAGAAATATCTATAAAATTCTAGAGCACTAAATAAATCTTTTAAATACAAATCCATTTATTTTCCCAGTCCCTGTGACTGTAATATATACTGGGTTGAAGTGGAAATGTGCATGATTTCCTAAATAATTCTGTTGCCTCTCTTTCTGTCCTGATGTGTTCAGCAACAGGAAATGCCAAATCTTCTTTTAAGATTCATCTCATTTAATATCATATTTGTTTGAAGATCAGTATATACAGGTTTGCTATAAAGATATATCCCCAAGATCCAGATCTTCTTTAATATTAACTTTTTCTTTGAGCTGTGTAGGTAAATCAGCAAAATACTAGTCACTCAGGAGAAAATTTTGAGGACAAACAAAATCTGCAAATTTCAAAAGATATAATTCTCATATGTAATAATACAATATTCTTGTACTGAAGATTTCAGGCAGGCCTGATCCTACAAGTCTAGCTAAACCAAATCACCAGCATACTTATGCTCAAATATTCAACACTCTGAATGGATCTAAACTGGGAGTTTGCTTTGGCTGCACAGTGGCTTATGGAAAGCCAACAGAACTGGTAGTAAAGTCTGAGTTAGGGACCCTGAAAGACAAGCTAGTAACATAAATGGGGTTCTAGAGTGATTGAGTGCTACTCAGTGGGTGCATCTTTCCTTTATTCTCTAGGCTTGCCCATCCAAAATCATCACTTCAATGTATTTTTGCTATGATTTCCTGCATACAGCTAGTCACAGCTTCTAGCAGTATATTAACTGTGAACATACAATTAACAGCTGACTGTAATAAGCAAATTTAAACAGCCTGAAAATCATGTGTAGAAAAATGTACCTCTACAGTATATGTATCCGTAGAGGGCACTTCATAAAGCCAAATCACAAGGAAATAAAATGTTTTTAACAAGGCATTTTGCAAACATGTGCATAGTCAATGACTTGCAGTATATCTTTAACAGATATTAAAGAAGTGTGTCTTAATTAAACTCTTTCTCATGACCACATTTGCATTTTAGTGTCTGTGTTCCTACTTATGGAATAAAACAAAGGATGTTTAATGTATTGCAGTTCTACAGATGCACCCTTGTAGCTCTCTTATATTCCTGTAGTTAAAATTCCATTACCAGTTCTAATGTAATCTTCTAATTTATACAAATGTTCCCAGGACAAAATGTAGCAGTCTAGTATGCTGTCAATTAAAGTAAACACAAACTCAGTAAAAAATGTAATTGATTTCACCACATATAAGCAGATTATTCCCATTGCTAGGTTTTCTTCAGTAGTTTGCATAAAAAACCCCAAACAAGTAGTAGAGTTTCACTGTTAATTTTGTTTGCCCAACAGTCTGAGCAGCTCTTTTATGAGGGTGAAAAACAGTTGTCGTACTCTGTTGTGTGATCCTGCTTATGTATGAGAAGTATGAATGCCTTTTATTTCCAGGAATGCCAGAAGAGTGGGAAGACACCAGGCAGTTACCTGTTGCGGTGTGTATTTAGGGGGGGGACCCCGGGGAGGATTCGGNGCTAGGATATACCACTCCACAGTTACCGACTTTGATCGACTGTTAAAAATGTTGTCCCTGTCTGCTGCTTCTCTTCTTGTTTACAACTGTTTCTTCATGTTTCCTAGAGTCTTTCTCTATCACACAAAGATTTTATCCCTTATAGAAATCAGTATTATTGTGCGTTCATTTAAGGAAATGCATTACCCTATACAATACTACCCTGTCATGTTTATAAATAATTTTTATTGCTTTGAGTTCTTGATCTGAAAATTAGTCAAAATACTTCATGACTTTAAAGAGGAACATGATTTATTTTCACATCAAAGTTAAAATAATTAAATTTTCATGCATACACTATATATATCACATATATATTTCATATACTTGTTGCATACTATGTAAAATACAATAATATGAATAATTATATAAACTGTATTGCAATATTTAATGTTTTGTAATAATCATGGCCTTGATGAATTATTAAATACATTATTATATGTTTTTATAGATCATATATTAATATATTATGAACCCTGAATTCCCAAGGTGTGATTCACAAGATATTACCACAAGCGTATGAATTTTTTTGTCAGATACATAATGCTGTGTAGAACATGCAAAAAATTGAAATATATAAATAGTGGTTTCTGAGTGTAATATTACATATTTTAACAGTAATTTGGTTCAAAATTTAATATTCTTGACTGTGAATCTTAAAAAAAAATCTCAGTGTTTCAGAGAAATAGAAAAAATGTGAGCTTTAGCCAAGAGATAATTAACTATTCAGAACTTAAAGGAGGCAACCATGTCTTCTCTTTCTGTATTTTTCCATATTTCTTTCTCTTTCTCTAGATTTATTATATTTTTTATGTTCCTCTGTTACACAGGATTTATACAAGAAACAGTATGTTGTGATTTCAGAGTGCTAGATAATGATGTGTCCTAGGCACTTTCACTCTTCATTTTTTCACCCTTTTTTCATATCAGTGACTCATGTGTATTTCTAACACTTTTCTTCTAAGAGAGAAGCCAAAAAAGCATCTGTATCCAGAGAAATGTGGTTCTTCTTTTCAGTCATCCATTTTTTAAGGGCAAGGAATCATCTATTTAAACCCTGTCATGGGTGGCCTTTTTATAGACTTTTTTATATTTTAGAGTGAGACATATGTTTTTAGTAGATATTCTCAGCAGCTTCCTCATTTACATTGGTCTGTTCCAATGAAACCAGAGGCTTAAAATTCCTCTTCTATGAAAATAAATGTCGTGTTTGGATTTAATGTGGGTTTTCTCAATAAACGACAATACATATTATTTCTTTTTAAGTAAATATTTGTTTCACAAATGTTATCCAAATGGCTAGATTCAGTAGACTTTTAACTTGTAGAGATGTAACAAAAGGAAGAGAAGCGTCTAAAGCATTTTGTTTGGAAAGGCTTCAAATATGGAATTACACATTTCAAAAAAAGAGAAGCTACAGCTTCATAGGTGCAGAAAGCAAGAGGCACACAGAACAGTTTTGCCAGGAGGTGAAGAAAAGAGGTTCAAGGAAAGAGTGCTAATCCACATATAAAAAAAACTTCTTGTTTCTTTCTTGCTGATTGTATTGAAACTGATTAATTCAGGTCTATTTTTCAGTTTAATTATTAACCCTGTTTGTTTTATGGAATGACAAAAAGTTATTCTTTTTATTGCAGTGTTGCACACTGCATTTCCAGGAGATTCATCTAAGTTGTTGCTCTTACTGATGTCTTCATTAGGGCTGTCAACATTGCTGCTTCCTTTGAAGTCTTTCAGGCTGATGGAACTCAGCACCTTTCATCTTTTCCTGTGTGCTGAGCATGGGCATGGGTCTTTCTGGTACAGTGGTTTAGTCCTGGCTAACAGCCAAATGTCCACCCAGTCACTTCCTCACTCCCCTTCTCAGAGGAACCTGTGCAGGAAACAGGATGAACGCAGGAAGATCACTTAGCAATTGTCATGAGGAAAACAGGGCGAGCTTGGGAAAAATTGATTAACTCGAGCAAAATTAATTTAATTTATTGACAAATAAAATGCAGTCAGATCGTGCAAAACTCCTTTTCCCCATCCTCCATTTTTTCCCATGCTGAGCTTCATTTCTTCATTCTCGATTCCTTTACCTTTTTCTCCCAAAACAACACAAAGGGATGACTGAGGATGGAAGGAACCTTTGGAGATCCTTTAGCTAAATATAACCAAACTTGTGGAAAAAGGCAACTAATTTCTGAATCAATATTTGGTGTCTGTGAGTCATAAAAAGAGACTGAAATAGAATATAAACAGCAGGGGTGTCAGGTTGGAGGGAGGGTGTGAGCTATACTTGCTTGGTTGGGGTTTTTTTGGGAGTGGAGTTGTATTTGTGGGATGGGTTTTGTGGGGGCTGTTGACAGGGAGAAGTGCTATTCTGAAAATATTAACAGCTCAGTTCTTCTAATTGACCTTTTTTTCTGCTTCTATTGTCCTAGCACCATGTTGACTTCAGCAACCACACAGTGCTTACAGTTCTTGCTGATCTGCTTTGCTCTATATGGTGCCATATGGAAAAAGACACCAATTTTTTACAGTATCCCAAGAGTATATATTCTAAGCTGAATTATTAGAGGCTTTGCTATCAGTGCAGTAGGCAAAAAGGAGAAACTGAGAGCAGAAAGGTGGAGAGACAGTGAAATAGCATGTAACTGAATGATAAATAAGTAGCATAGCTAGGTCTGAATAGTCATGCTTTGCAGATATATTGGAGAAAAGCAGAACTGGGAAGCCAAAAGCTCTTGGCTTTCACAATGAAGCATTTCTGGTGAGGCATTATCCTGATGCTCAGGAGGAGGTTGCTGATCTCAAGCCCTCTGGTTCTCAGGGACACAGATGGCACAGCGCTGACCATCCAGTCCCAAGCCATGCAGGGAGTCAGTTATCAATGGTTAGAAAAATGATTTCCTAACAATTTCTGTGTGCTGCGATATAACAAGTCATCCCTATACAATCCCTTTCACCACAAAAACATGAGTACTGTGAAGTGATAAAGCAAGCAGAAATCTGACTTTCCCACTTTCCCTTATCTGATATAATTAATATGTCTGTAATTGGGGCCAGTAGATTACATGAAATGAGAAAAGAACACAATTCAGATAAATGTTGCCATGTTTTAGTAATAGTAATTTTCTCTTCACCAACAAATCCAGTTTGGATGGTTCCACCACATATAGTTTCATAACTCCTTGTTAACAATACATTTTTTCTACTCATTCTTTATTCATCCACTGCAGTGACATATCATTCATGTTATCTCCTCAAAAAAATCTAGTCCTTCATCAATATCAGTTTCATCCATTTTAGAGGTTATCAAATGTGGGTGAAATTTCCTTGAATAATTGTGAAAAAGTTACTGAAATTGTCAATGAACATTTCTCATAACTAATTGCTCAACCATTGTACTTTAACCTTAATTGCAACATTCCTGCTCTAGGCAATTAAGCACATGGCCCACCATAATTTGTGGGACTTCTCCCAAAATACATAGAAAGATACAACATCTGAATGTGTTCTCACATATGATAATGTCAAAGATATTTCTGGATTCTCATTGATTACTGATCTTACAAATGCAAACAGCTAGAATTTCCCTGGCACAACCTCCACTTAACTCCTAGATCAAGACTGGGGAGAAGGGGATAGACAGTTTAAATTTGTTTTCTCTGTAGTCTCAGGTTTCATTCACCTTTGTCACTATTCAGTAACTTTCTGGGGTTTATTCTCAGAGGAGAACTCTTTTTCCCTTTTTGATGTGGATGTCATATAATTAAAACGGGGAAAATTCCTTTGGAATGAAGTAAGTACACTGTGTTAAGTTACTACAGTTTTTACATTTGAAACTTAAATTTTCAGCAACTGTAATGAGGTTGCTGATTTATATTACTAGAGGAGAAAACAATTATGACTGATGACCTCACTAGGGCAACCTGCAAATGGGGAATCAATCAGTCAAGACTACTGGAAGAAGAAGGAAGATTTTTTTTTATTCTCAGGAGGATTTTGCACGGAATAGAAAGAAAGGAGAAAGAGAAAACTCTAAAGAGCAGCCCTCCTTTTTTTCTTTCTTTCTTTTTTTTTTTTTTTAACCAATCTGGATCATTTTAAATTGATGAGACAGTTTCTCTGTTCCTTACTTGCTTCTTTCTCACATGTATCTCAAAAACAGAAATGAGGAACCACAGTGCTGCCTGTACCATACTGCATGTTTGAGGAGAAGGAGAATAAATGTATAAAGACACAGAAGAAAAGTATTAGATAGGAAATCAAGGGTATGGAATATATTTGATACATGGAGGAAAAATTTTCAGGAGTAGAGCAAATGCTGACTTAAAACTCTGATAATCATGGCACACATAACTTTCTATTTTCTTTAAGCATTAAGAACAGAATAACTTTTCTGCTTTAATTAGTCTTATACTTCCCATTTTTAATGAAAATAAATGCAGTAAATAGGAGCACAGTCTTGAAACAGGCCACAGATTGTTACGAACTTCATTTTTACACTTAGAAAAACAGATATAATGAAGAAATGACACATTAATCACTATATATTAAGTTTCTCAAGTAAGTTGTACTGAGTCATTTACACAAGCCATTTTTGCCTCTCAGTGTTTTCAGTTGCATGAAATTGAGCTGTTCTTAATCCTAATTTGTCTTATTTTAAGCAACTGAAATATATAATACTAAATGTTCTGGAGAAAACTTTCCTCTCAGGTGTCATTAAAAAGCACTGTGACAGTCTGACTTATTCTAACTTTTAAATGTCTAAGTGAACCATGGTGTGATCCACTGTACCTCTTTCAAGATATCTAAGCAGATATCAAATTTTCTTTTCAGCTGGCTATTTAGTTGTGTACATAAAATCATTACCATGGGGGGGAAAAAATCTCAAAACCAGTTAAAAAAAAAAAAAAAAGGGAGTTTGGAATTAATGACATGGAGATTTCTCTGTAAAACCTTAAAAGTCTTAAGTAAATAAAAAGTTAAAAATTTGTCCTTGTCTCTAATGTTAGTTAGTTAGTGGATGTGTGCTTCACTAATTTTATGTTTTTACTGAGGATGAGTTCTGATATTGCTGTAAAATAAGTATCACTAGGGTTCAATTATCAGAAAAAAAAATAGCCTGTCAGGAGTTACTTCTCAATTACAAATGGGATGAGAGTGAAGATTTTTTTTTTCCTTTAATTAACTGCTCTCTAAATTTTAGAAACCAAAAGAAAAAAAAAAACAACATATTTTTCTATAAGAGGCATACTTTATCTTTTTCACCTTTTTAGCTGTTTTT
>VXBR01004189.1:27591-37754 GCA_013400215.1 Cisticola juncidis | reverse complement strand
TTTTTTTTTTTTTTTTTTTTTTTTTTCTCCAATAGCATAGAACTAGAAATTATGGATTGTGGTTAACATTTGTGTAACATTCATATTTATAATTAAGTATAGCATTCATCATCAAAATCACATGACAATCTGTCTTTCATATGAGAAGTGATAAAAATTGATTTAGGTGTGTTATTTTATATCATCTGCTATATTTACAAAATGCTAAGGTAATTAGACTTTAATGTTTCCTTTAGAATGCACAGGACAGGAAAATCTAAAAACACTGGTTTTTGTTCTAGGGAAAAAAACTGAGGAGGTGTCACAGAAGACTGAAAAAAGCAATTCTCTTGCCCTACAAAATTACATGTGGCAATAATTCAGAGTCATATCTCTAAAGCCCTGATAAATTGAACACAAAAATAATTGTTTCCCTCACACTGCAGGATTACGGGTTTATTGAATTCTTAATAGTTAACAATCTTCTTGTTTTAGTCAACATGATAATTCTACTCATTGATCGAGGCATGCAATATAGTTCTTCCAAGCAGATTATAATGAAAGGTTTCTCTACCTTACTTTCACTATAAATCTTTTATTTTAAATTCCAAATATAGTACCAGTGCATTTGTCTCTGAAGGGTAGAAATGTAAATTGTTTGACCTGGTTTGTGATTTATAACTCTGTACAACATTGGAAATTTTTTTCTTGTCTTGTGAAAGTTGGTGGCCTGTAGTAAAAATTCCTATTCTTACAAAGGAGAGTCAGAGGCACAAAATAGAAAAGTCATACACTAAATCAAAGCTCAGATGAGATATAGCAAGAATAAAACTTGCTTTTGGAATATGACAAAGTGAACATTAATATATTTGCTCTGTGCATCATATTGTCTTTTTGTTTCTATAATGTTTATTTCCCTTTTATTATCTTTTTTCCAATTAATGTAGAAGGACATGAAAATAAAAAAGTGCACAGACAAGAAGTTTGAATCTTCTAACAAATCAGCAAGCAGATGTATTTCATTTGGAATTTTAAAGTCAAGTTGAAAAAGAAAGTAAAGACAAAATTTACATGATGATTTTGTTGGAAGTTGCATCAGAAGGACTTGGTAAAATTATATATTTTAGATTATAATTTATTTCAGTTTTTAAATCCTGTTCTATATTCTTGCACAAGGTTTTGTGCACAGCTGAAGTAATAGAATGAGGATATTCTAGACTGAATACACATAAATGTATGGATACATCTTACCTTGCCTTTCTTTTTTTACCCAGTTGATATTCCTATCCCACTAACAATAGGTTTCCCTTCTTCTGAGTATAGCTGAATTTTTTTTCAATAGGTGTATTGTCTGAGTCTACTATTGAAAAGCTAAACCTCTGTTTTTTAAATACTTGAGTCAACATGGATATATCACAGGACATTTAAGAGCTGCTTCCACTGTGATTAATAAAATCAAAGCTTTCTGAAATGTGCTATTCTCTGTGCAAATCATCAGACAGCAAATGGAGAGGAAGTGGCAGCACCATCTGCCATGTTGTAAGCAGCATCAAACAGGGGTGAATAAAGAGAGTGAAAAGCAGTTCATTTGCTCATCTCATCTTACCTCCCCTCCTTCTGCTGAGCTGTTTCTGGATCGAACTATGCAACTAGAAGAATTAGCTGAAAACCCGTTTTTTTCTAACTTGTCTTATATTTCTTTACAAACTTTTGGTTATTGTATTTAGACTGGAATTTGACATGGTGAAACCAGTGGGAAAGGGCACCTATCTTCTTATCTGTTCCCATTGAATTTCTGTTATTTTTTATTATTTAAGATAGGCCAGTCCTGTTAAATTAATGGCAAATTACTTTTTATGGAATTTCGCATAATGAGGTACTAGGAGAAGTTTTACTGATGCTTTAGAATACTGGAAGGAAGAATTCACTGATCTTGGAATTCATTATCGTGAAGAAAAGTTTTCAAGGGTACAGGAATCTTCCCAGGAGTAGCTTCTGCAATTAAGTACAAAAGAAAATCAGAATCACATTTCAGGTGGGGCTGAAATGAGTTCTTGTATATCAAATGTGCATTTGTACTGGCACATTTTAAATACTCTTATATTTTTAGAATGTAAATCTCTGCATTTCTTAATTTTAATGTGGATGGCAGGATTTATTGCAAGTAATCTTGATTAATGCTGATGATCAGATCAGGAGGCATTTTTAGAAGGGACAGTTCTGGCTCCTCTATTACAGATATTATTACCAAATCATTGTTAAGAAGCCTATCAACTAGAGAAATGACTGTGAGAGAGTGGATATAAGAAGAAAAATAAATGTTGATCTCAGATTTGGTTCAAGGCTTGAGATTCAAGGGAAGGTTTCTGTTGACATAAGAAATGAGAACATAGCTGTTCATATTGTTCATGATGAGCAGTAGAATTTTAAGGCTGAGTGATAGCCTTGATGTGAAGCTGGAGGTTTTAAATTTAAAATCTGCCAAGGAGAAGGTTAAGGCTTATGCTTTATTAGGAGTGAGGACAAGATGGTACTAGAAAGTATTATGTGTACAAATAGTGTGCCTATGCTTGTCTGTCCCATTGAACACGTTTTTCTGCATAACTTTTGCAGAAGTCTGACATCATGTTTTAGTTATTGTTGTGGGGTTTTTGGCTGATTTTTATTTGGGCTTTATTTTAAGAGTAATGCACTATTTTTTCCATTAGTTGTCACTGAGTTAATGTATAGAAATAAACATATAAATAGTGAGCTCTCCACATTATACACCTTTCACAATGGCAAACCCTGTGACTTAAAAGTTTCCTAAAAATTCTTTTAGAGGGCACGGTACATATAACTTTCACTGTCCATATTTTGTAGCTTACACGCTTTCTGTTTCATAGAATTAGCATTTTTCATTGGTTGAATGCCAAGTAGTTGTGCTGAAAATTAAAGTTGATTAGAAAAGAGGATAAAAAATCTGAAACTCTTCAGCCATGCAGCTGTCAAATCTGAAAATCTGGTGGAAAGTATTGTACAATTCCTGCATGTAAAAGAAATAAATAAACCAATGTTGTTTGCATTGTCATCTTTACTGCTATCCAGATGAACAGACAGTATTTCAATTATAAATCCATTTCAACAACAATAGCTATTCATTTTTATTCATTAAAATAAAAAAGCCTAAATAACATATGATGTGACACTTGGATTTTTCTATAATTACATATTTATTCATGAGGGACAATGCATATGCCAGATGTACAAAATAATAGGACTCTTTTTTTTTGCATGGGTTTGAAAAAATGTTTCTATAAATATAATGCATGTCTATGTGTGGGTTTTTTGTTTGTCACCTGTGTGGGTATAAACACAGCGTGAGAGAGTATTCTAAACACATTTATATGTGCCTGCTGTCTGTTCATGTGTTTTCAAACTATTGTGATAGTACAGTCTTGTATATATTTAAGGCTTTATAAAAACAGTTTTGAAAGCAGTTATCTGGACAGGTGGCACAACAGCTGAAAGGTGTTGTTAGAGGATGGGATCAAACAAGCTGTTCTTCAAGTTGATACTTAAAATCATACTCTAATTATGTATTGTATCAACTACTCTGAAAAAGTTGTGGTAGCTATTATTTTGTAGTTCTTCCTTAGTGCTTCAGCCTTCTCATCAGTGATTCAGAACTTTAGGTTGCATGTCAGATATGTAGAGGTGGTGAGAACAGCAATGAGTTTACAAATCTGAGCTCACATTATCTATGTAGTGGCTACTCTTTCAGTAAGTACACAGAACCTGTGACCTGAAAAACTTGTGCAGCAGAAGAACCACATAAGAACTATAAAAAGCTGTATCATTCATACCTTAATGGACTGCAAGGCATCAGAATAGAAAAGTTAAACACAGTATCCTTCCTGAGCAAATGGCTTAAGCCTTCACTGGTGGAATTAGTTCCTTTCACTAGCAGAGGAAGCTGCCCATAAACTGTGAAGTTCTCCTTACTTTTATAACAGATTGGTGCTTGTGATAGATTGATGGTAGAAGCATTACAGCTGTATATGATAAATTTTCCATCCCTTTCATAGCAAAGAAATGGAAATCTGAACTCTGAAGTTCTTTTCAGAATCAACTGCATCAAGCCATCTTGGCTTCTTTCTCACACATTTGGTTTTGAGTGTGCCACATGCAGACTGTTTAGATTTTATATTTTTTCCCTTAGCCTGAAAACATAAGCTACCGAAATATATTAATATTGGATATCATGGAACAAGGCATAAGATGAATGCATTGTGTTGCATATTTTTGTTATTATTACTGTTGTTGTTATTATATTATTAAATTATTGCTGTTCCTGTTCTTCTGTGTTGTTTCACCACAGATAATGGTAGCAGGTATTTGGACATTCCTTAGAAATATGAAAGCTCAACAGCTAAACTAACCTTAATCCTCCATTTCACTGGTTAAGAATTTAACATTGTTTTGATTTTATTTGGGAATGGTCTAGATGTTATTTTAGATATTCTACAAGAAGAGGTAAACTCTGACATAATACAAACTAGTTCTTTCTTGTTCCAAATAGCTCTAAAATGTTGCTTGAGAAATGTCCTAAGATTTCAATTGTTTCATTCAGCCCTGGCTGATATTAGCAACTCAGATAGATGTGGAAAATGTACTTGCAGTATTTGTAATCCTAAATGCATTTTTCTTTGGTAAACTTGTTCTGATTACATATTAAATGATTCCCTACCTTATCAGTTAGAGTATCTTAGCTTCACTACACATTTCGTGTGCTCATTTCAGAAGCTCCATAGACAAGTAACTACGGTAGAGTATGTCCAAGTGTACTTGAAATACACTCCTTCTGTGCCTTTATTTCTCACCACATATTAGCAGAGCTGAAGCAGCTCTGTTCTCAGATGGGGAATTCTTTGTGATGTGTAGTCTTTGATTTTCCTTGGAACATTATTGTCATGTTACTCATTAGATTCCTGGCAGTCCCTCTAGCGCACACAGCATATCTCTAGTGAACTGACCTACACTGGAATGAGGCATGCCTTGCTCAAGCACAGCTGAGTCTCTCATACTGTTTTGCCAAACAGCTCCATCTAATTTGCTTCACTTTGTGTGCAGCTGAAGCACTGAATGCAGCTGTAAGCACTCTCTGGACCATAAATCTTTTTAACATGCCTGCTTCCAACAGCAACATCCTTACCTGACTGTTTTCCATATTATCTGCAAGCTGAGAAAAGGTTAAATTGTCTTGTAATAATGGTTTGTTTATTTTATCCACATATTAATCTACCTTCTGCAATCAGAAGAGTAGATGAAGTGGCAGATGGACAGGGAAGGCAAGGGTACAGAACAGCTCTGGGCATTTGTGATCTTTAAAGTAGAGCAAATATTTTCCTCTGCAAATTTCTTCTGAGTCCCTGAGCTGTAACACCTTGCTTTATTGGAACCTCTGCCTCAAACCTGCCTTCAGCAAGTGCAGAGAATATTATGGCAAAGCATGGCTAGTTGCCACAGAATGAATACTTACTGCTTGCTTGTTTTATTGCTTATATGGGAATTCCTGTCTTGGATGTGAAGGTACATTAGTACCTTGTTAAAGACAGGAAATATTACCAGGCTCATATTTCCAGGTTACAAGGAAGATGAGCAATTAGACATTTTTCTGTCACTGCAAAGCTCAGCATCAGTAAAAGCTTTATCTGTGGTAGTTTATGCGTATGATCACATAAATACTTTGCAGGCTTATTACATTATCAGGTTCTAGCTGCTTGCAGCCCTCTTTCCCGGTAGGTGCAGAGTAAAAAGGAAATGGGATTTTTCTCATGCATTTCATTCCATAATCTGGAAATTTACTTTGAGTTTCCACAAAGCCTTCACTTTCTCTAACAGAAATTTGCAGACTTCATACTAAGATGTTAGAATTTAAAATAGATACTACTTAATTTTTAACTTAAAGCCTAAGAGTTGATGTTAGCAGCAATAAAATCCACCAGAAAGCCAGGATATGCAGCTACAAGCATCACCATGGCAAAATTTTCTGAGTATGGAGGATCATGCAGCATGAAACCTGGGGATTTCTGAGCAGGAAAGCTGGAGCTTCTTCTGTTTAATGTTTGTTAGCATTCAGGGAATAATATCTCTGTGCTTCCTTTACTTGAAGCCCCCTTCATACCCAAAACTGCTACCTGCAAAGAGTCCAAACAGCAATGATGAAACCCACCTATTAATATCTTCTCATTTATATTATAAGCTATTCCAGGGAGATATCAAATATTGACTAACTTCTTGGTTCCAGGAGTACCAATACCAATAAATGTTGCTCCTAACTAGCCAGGCAGAAAAATACAGGAGACTGGCTTGCAAATAATGAAAAGATGGGGATATTTGTTCATTTTCAAAAATATCAATGATAATGCTTTATTTTTATCCAACCTATCCATGTAACTCCTCTCGGTTTGAGTTATTCAGGTTTATGTTTTTCAATTGGTTGTGGGTTTTTTTGTTTGGGTTTTTTTTTTGGGTTTTTTTTTGTTTGGTTTTTTTTGTTTTGTTTTGTTTTGTTTGTTTGTTTTTTTTTTCTCTCTATATATATATTCTTCCGTGTCTTAGTTTGGAAAGACAGTTGGCAGCCAGGGAAAAGCCAGAGATTCCCTTGGAATGAAGAATGTAAACCCCCTCCCTCTGAACTGTAATTTTGAAATTAAGGGACTTTCAAAGATATAGGAATAGGAATAACAGTTCTTTACTAGGACTATTAAAAATGTAGTAGTACGAAAAAGCAAAAGAACAAAAAAAGAAAACAGAGAGTCATAACACAACCTGACGCCCTGTTGGTCAGTGTTGATACCAGTCCAATTAAGTTCTCCTGGAGTGAAAAATGTGGTTCTGTCAGAGCAGAGGTGATCCTGCAGAAGGGTGCACTTTTCTCTGAAGGTCCAGCAGTGGTGAGATGGGTCCAATCTTTGTCTGGGAATCCAGAGGAAACAGCCTGTCTGGGTGTTCTGCATCTCAGCTTTTATCCAGGTAGGAATTCTTGGCTCCTCCCACTGGGTGGAGCATCTCACAATGGGATGATGTAATTGTATCAGTCATGCAGTGAGCCTTAATGGCCCATTAACAGAAGATATCCCCCTGGAGGGAGAATGGATCAATGAAGAGATAAAGAACACTGCCCCTCCTGGTTTTAACAGCTGGCCTATTATCAAAAGGCACCTGCCCTCTTCCCCCCCCGCCACCACCCCCGAGATATGAGATAAAACAAACAAAAAAACAAAAAAACCTCTTCAACCGGTTTCAACAGATTGGGAATAGAATACATCTTGCATTGCAACCCAAGACATTCTGTTTCATTGTTCCAGTGTTATTTCCTATCAAATGGAAAAATTTATGTAATTAATTAACCTAAGCAATGGTCTTTAAGATGCTCACCTTTAGTGGTTGTTACACTCCATGTTAACAAAGCAATACAAAGAGATCTCATGGACAGGTGTGCTTATGTTTCATTATATTGTTAAAAAAATGTATACATAAACCTATTTTTGGTTCGTGACTTTTTGTAGCTGTTAATACCCATTATTATTAATGCAGTGCCACATATCTAGTTTGTTCCTCACATTGTTTCAACTACCACTGTGTTTATCACTCTTAAGGGATTTAAAGTGCTTTTCCATCCAGTGTCCTCTTATCTGTCAGTGCAATAATTGTTTATTTATCTATTTAGATTCATTATAAATTTTCACCAAAAGAGCTTCTAAATGGTTTCACCACTCAAATATTTTTCTGTGTGTTCAAATATTTGATGCAATTTTTTATTGAACTAAGCATGTTTTAATGTTAAAGCTGCAGCCATCTGTTTTTTTTTAACAGAACTGTTCAACAATAAAGATTGATCATAAAATGTAAAACATATGCTAAAATATATGACACCATTCCCAAATGAATATTTGCTGGTCTCTGATTTATTAATTGATATTCCATCATATCTTTTGTAAAATCAAAGAGAAAAAAATTAAGCAACAAGGGCTTAATTAAATTATTTTCATAGCTTTGCTGGATCTTTTGTTAGATAATAAAGCAATTCAAACAGTCATAAAGCAGACTTGTTTTTATAAATATTGTCTCATGGACCCAAAAATTCTTTATAATGTATTCTTATATTTTTATTGATGTTTTTAAGTTATGAAATAAACAAGAGAGATAGATTAAGAAAGGTAAATACAAAGCCACTATATGGGGTTTTTTCTATATATTCTGTATAATTAGTATTCATTCTTTTTGGGTTGTCTCATTCCAGATATTCTGGTCATTTTATTTAATTTCATAGTATAAAAATAAAAACAATAAATATCAGTACTGCATTTTTCCTTTTGTGAATCGTGTCACAGGATCTGAGAGTCTTATGATCTTTTGCTGAGTCTTGTGACTCTCAGAAGAAGCTTGTCCAGATCCAGATGTATGACAGTCATGCTACTTGAAGAGAGGAAAGAACTATTTTACATATAGAATAGTATTTATTCGGATTCACACAATAATCCTATTCTGTAACCAAATCTATATACTATGTAGGATCTCGGCGATAGGTGATGTATAAACAATAAACTGATTTATTAATCTTTTTTAATTCCAATAAAGCTGGTGCATGAAATTTTTTCCTTATCAAAAGGTTGTACATGCAAGAAAATGTCAGTAATCCTGGCTTGCAGGCATATGTTATTCAGCTTTGCCTCAAAGGTAATCCTTTCTTACAATTCTTCCTCCAGGATGGCCAGACAATTACTTCAAGTGATTTTGAATTCTCAAGTGATGAAGGACTAGAAGGTATTATGTTTCATGGAGCTTCTTTTTCTGCTAGCTATAAAAATTAAATCACCTTATATTGAGATTCAGTGGGAAAAATGAGTGCAGAAGACAGACTTGAGGATATTTGTAGATGAAAAATTAGACATCTGCTTGCAATGTGCACTGGCGACCCAGAAAGCCAAATGTATTTGGGCTGCATCAAAAAAGTGGCAAGTGGGCCAAGGGAAGTGATTTTTTCCTGTTTGCTCTCATGTGAGACCCCACCTGGAGTGCTGCACCTAGTTCTGGGGTCCTCAGCACAGGAAAAACATAGACCTGACGGAATGGGTCCAGAGGAAGGCCACAAAAATAGTCAGAAGGATGGAACACCTATAAAAATAGCCGAGAGTTGCAGTGGTTCAGCCTGATCAAGTGAAGGCTCCAGGGAGACCTTATTGCAGTCTTTCAGTACCCAAAGGAGCCTTATAAGAAGGATGAAGTGGGACTTTTTACCAGGCTCGGTAATAGTAGGACAAGGCACAACTGTTTTAAAGTGAAAGAGAGTAGATTTAAACTGAATATAAACAAGAACACTTTTACTATGAGAGTGATGAAATACTAGAAGAGATTGCCCAGAGATTTTGGGGGATTTTCTTACTTTGGAGATGTTCTAGGTCAGGCTGGATGGAGCTGTAAGCAATCTGATGTAGTGGAAGACATTCTTGGCCATGGCAAGGGGCTTGGAACAAATGGGGACCCACAGGTTTGTCAGTGTGACCTTGGTGTTTGGGAGGGACATATGGCAGATGATCTTCTGTGCCATCACTAGGCACATACAGGATAACCAGGTGATCAGGTCCACTCAGCATGGGCTTATGAGAAACAGCTGCTGCTCGACTAGCCTGACCTTTTTCTATCACAGAATCACAGAATCACCAAGGCTGAAAGCAACCTTCAAGTTCCTCTTATTTGACCATCAATCAGTCACCCTTGAATGACCTACATGTCCCACATAGTGGATGAGAGAAAAAGCAGTGGATGTAGTTTACCTGGACATTACTAAAGTGTTCTAGATAAATAGGTTTTTTCTACTCTTCTGTGGATAATAACTCATTAGCAAAAAGGAATGTTTCCCTCACTACAGTATCAAATTCATATTTCAAACCTTGAGTTTTTCTTTTCTGTGCCTTGAGTTTTTCTTTTCTGTGATGTCTTTCACAGTAAATGGGCACTTTATAAAGAAATAATAAGGTATATACATGAGGTATGTATATAACATGCCCTTTAGTAGATTTCATTTTATTTCACAGCAGTAGAAGAGAGAGAAATGGACAATGGATGTTTTCTTACAGATTGGGATCTGAATTAAGACATTATGGGTTCATTTTTAAGTTACTTAGTTTTTTTTTTTT
>VXBR01004189.1:16990-27569 GCA_013400215.1 Cisticola juncidis | reverse complement strand
TTTTTTTTTTTTTTTTTTTTTTTTTCTTTGCATTTATGCTGGTTTTCCATTTATCTAATGAAATACCACAGACACTTCAATATGAATTTACTTCGAAACCTCATCCACACTCTGGGAAGGTCTCAGTCAAAGCTAACTGTGCCAGCTCTGAGGGAGGGTGAGAGATAGCAGGAAAATGTGGAGTGTGAATAGGCACTTTCTATTCAGGTTGAAGAGGTGACCATGTGTGATTTAGAAAATATTCATACCAAACACTTCCTTGAAAAAGTGTCTCTTTCCTCCTGAACTTGTGTTAAAGTCTATATTCTTTTGATTTTTTAGTAAGAAGTAGCTTTCTTGAACTCTGTGTTAAGTTGCTCTTTGACAAAGAATTGAGTACTTTCCAGATTTTTTTTCCTGCCAGCAAAATGAAGTAATATTTCCTTCCTGTTGGCCTTACTGTTGTATTTTTGGATACACATGTCTGAGTCATAAACCAAATTTCATGTTTCTCTGCTATTGCTTCAAAATGATAGTGCTCTCAAAGACATGTCCCCAGCCTCCTAGATAGCTTGGCATCTTCCATTTTCCACTTGCTCAGCAGATGCCTTCCAGTTATTTTTTACAATTTTCAGTGTATTCCATCTTTTGTAGAAACTTTCACTCCCAGCTAGAGTTCAACCGTATTTGGCAGCTGTGAATATGTCTCCCTGCTGATGACAGAAAATCACAGATCACCCAGTTAGGCATGTGTTTAATTTACCTAAGCAATGCTAGTGACCCGGCTAGCATGAAACTCCATGTTCCAGAGCATTCCAGCGCTTTTGACAATAGATAAAGCAGAAGAAGGACAGACATCACCAGTTATCAGTAAGAGTAACAAATATGTTATATGAGACAGACCCAAGAAGAAATACTGGACAACTCCAGCACAATCTTTCAGTGAAAGATGCTTACAAGTAGGCTGAATATGGACTTTCCACAAGGGCATGTATTGATAAGACAAGAGGAAATGGCCTTTAGCTAAAGGAGGACTGATGGAGATTAGATATTAGGAAGAAGTTTTTTTCTGAGAGGTTGATAAGGCACTGGAACAGGTTTTTGAGAGAAGTTGTGTTATCCCCGTCTCTGGAATTGTTCACGGTCAGCTGAATGGGACTTTGAGCAATTTGGTGTAGCAAAAAGTGTCCCTGCCCACAGCAGAAGGGGTTGGAATTAGGTGATCTTTGAAGTCCATTTGAACTCAGACCATTCTATGATTCTTTGAGAGCTGAAAAGTCTTCATGGCTCTGACTGATTTAGGTTTAAGCTAGAGAAAACTTCTTCCCTGTCTCCAAAGCTATTGATCAGGCTCTCATCGAGAAGGACACTGTGAGAGGTATTACTACAAATTACTTACAATTACCTATTCATGTGTCAGAGCACCTGCATGTCATTTCTTGGTCCTTTATCCAACTGTGCTAAACACCTTTTTCTTCACTAGAAGAGGAAGAGTGATTTCTCTAATCTTCAACACAATCTTCAAATGTAAAAGATGGAAAGAATAATACATTTCCTTGTCCTCGTAGAAGCGTCTGAAGTCTTGAAGTGTGACATGAAAATACTATTTCCTTCTATATACCAGGACGTTCAGTTTTCTTTTCCTGGGCTGGAATGGATATGTGAACAAAAGAAATAGAACAGTTCTGTCTTTGTCATTACTTTGGTAAAAAATTAAACTATCACACTATCAAAGAGCGTACTTTATTTTGTTAGAAGTTCATGAGTTATCATGGACCATTTGATGCTTAACAGCTGAAGTAAGGGTTAATAAGATTCCTAACTCAGTGCCAGACTTCAGTACATTAGGTATTGTATTTCCCAGTGCATTTTGCAAAAAATAGCTAAAATTTGTACCCTCTGCTCATGAGGTCGGGGACCTAGGGGCAGAGGAAATGGAAAGGGCTTGGATGCTGCTTGATTTCTCTGCCTTCATTTTCACAGGAAAATTGTACTCTCAGGCTGGCTGGTCAGAGCCTTTTGACAGAAGCTGTGGGAATGCAACACTCCCCAGAGCAGCACGAGAAAAGGACAGAGTACCCAAGCAAGTTGAGCATACACCAATGGGACCAAATGAGCTCAGCAAGGTTGATGTGAGACTCCTGCTGCTTAAAAGGTTACATGTAATGAAGGGAGGTTTGTGATGGCTGGTAAAAGCAAACATTCAGTCCCCTTCAAGACAGGCCTGGAGGGTGGGTGAAGAGACCACAAGACAGGAAGTTTTTACACTGGTTTCTTTTCAGTTCATGTATTGCCTGATGCAGGATTAACTAGGTTTCCAAATGGAGGTGCCCCTGCTACTTAAGAGGTAGGTAAGTGTGTGAGAATTAACATGCATGCATTCTGTTTTGCTCCAACACAAACTGAAGTTAACTAAACCTAGTGTGGTCTTCTGAAAATGTGCTCTTCTAAACAAGACGAGCAGTACTGTTTTCTGGGTTGTATTCCTAGCACACCTCTACTCTTCTTTTGGGAGTGGAGGAGATAGAAGAGTTGTTGCTAAGCAGCAGCTGTCACCAGAAAGGTCTATATTGTGGTAGTGGATTAAGTGCCACTGAAGTATCTCTCTTCTGAAGACTTTCTGTCTGTTAACAGTTGAAATAATTTATAGCCATAGTATTCAGCCCAGCGCGTATATCCATTTTCCCTTTCCACCCATCCATATTGACTGTGATGTCTGGTGACTTAAGAGCTGTCTATATTTCTTCATGTTAGCATTCTGAGGAAGTCTGGCCCTAGAGCCAGGCTGGACAATGCTGGAAGACAAATCTACCTGTACTGACTTGCTACTCACTAATACGATCCCCAGTCCCACCATTTTGTTAAGAAAAACAAAGTTAGCTGTATGAACAACTCCTTAATCCTTGTCTTTGTTTCCCATAAACAAATGTCTTTTCTTCCTCACAGACACAGTTGTTATGACCAGCTCTCAAAATACTGGTTGCAGAAAATACATTTGAGAATAATTTTTTTTGTTTGTGAGAAAGTTATTTCAATAAATACATTTAATGAAAACTCAAATCAGAACAAGTACCATCTTTCCCACAGGAACATTAGCCTTGATTGGGCATCACCCACTTTTCTTAAACTTTGAGGACTATGATTACAGACATGCCACTGCTGCATAGACATCATCGAAAGATACTTTTAAAAACTACAAAAAGTATGATGTTGTTTCTTGCATAACCTTTGTTCTAGCTTTGAATTACTGGCTATAAGAAATTCAGAGTTTTTGTGATATTCTGATGGGCAGAAATTACAGAAACACTCATGTAAGATGTAGTAATGTACTTTAGAAAGACAAACAACTAATGCTTTCTCACACATATGCATATTAATGACTAAGGAAAACCCTTCTCCACTTAGAGACTTTTTAAGTTATATTCAGCCTTGATATTTACCAGTGTATTTTGAGAAGATGTGTTAGGTATGCCCCATATCACAGATAAAATTTTGGAAAGAGAGGAAATGTAGAAAAAAATCACACCCATAGAGGTTGTAGCTGCCTGAAATTTACCTGGGGATGTGGTTCAGTTGGCTATGGCAGTGATACTGTCCTCTGGCATGAAAAAGCTTGTCTTGATATTGAGTGATATAGACTGCAGATGTGGATCTACTTTCTAGACACCCCCATATGATATATTTTTTTAGCTTTGAATAGCTTCAGCTGTTGTTGAATTCTAAATCCCTCATTATGCACACTTTAAAAGGGACTGATTTTTGTATTCTTCTTCAGAGAATTTTAAACTTGATCAGCTTTATCCTGGGATACCTTAAATTGTAGTACAAATTCCTCTGGAGTATGTCTGGCCACTGAAAAGCCCACTAAATATGAACATAGCCAAAACCAGGCTCTGAAATTAAATTGATTTTACAGTTTAATGTCCAGGTGCCAGTGCATGAAAACCTTGACATGAAGTGATTACAGTAGTTTAAACACTTTAAGACTGATTGCTGATTGATTTTGTCAGAACTTAAGGTTTACTGTTCTTCAGTACATGTTTCTGGAGGACAATAGAAATCAAGATATGTGTATTTGGTTCCACTCCTGAAACACTGATATAAAAGATGTAGTATTTCAGTCAAAGCTTTGATCCTTACACAAGTACAAAATATATATATAAACTCTCATTTTTAACGTCAGGGCAGTGAGAAATGGAAAAACTGGATAGGGCCCAAATCAGATAAAATACATGTTATAGCATCTATCCTTAGTTAAATAATCAGTTATATTGTCCTGAGACAAACTTAACCTGACTGAAGGCAACTGTAGTTGCACATATGTCTGGAAAAGGCAAAAAAGATAAAGAAATCTGCTGTGTGGAAAATATGTGTTAAATTACAGTACGTTAGATTCTGCAGTACCCAGAGCTTTTTATTTTTTCCGTTTTTCCGTAAACCAGTGTTTATTAATCAAAGTCCACATAAATAGTTTGCTGACTATAATACCTTGTTACAGCCTGCCTGTGCCCCCAAACATGGATCCCCTTGACAGCCTTTAAGAAGATATGGTGGTAAGGAACACTGAACAAATGTATGGACAACCAGTACCTTCCTTTCTGATCCTGGGGTGGCTCAGGCCGTGCTGGAGTGCACAGCAATAAGATCAAGGGGGACTGATTCTCAGTGATAAAGGAAGTGTCTACTCCAATGCATGCCTCCTGTTTTAGTGTCCAATCCATTGTGCTTTAGTACAACTTAGTTTTTTTCAATAGTTTGTATATTGGTATATTCACATTTTCTTAAATTTGGGAAATTGTGCTTTGGTCCCTTTTTAGATCACAGGGACTCAGGGACTATGAAAGCTGATATTCCTTTATCTAACTTTTTATTGAACAGAACTTACACGTTTCTTTTAATTTAAACCGACACTTGTATTGGGATCAACTCATCATTTAAATTTGAATTAAAGATTTAAACAATTTCTCAAGCTGATCAATTTCATTTTTTGCCTTAGGGATTGGGGTTAAGCAGTGCTTTAGAACTTAAAATGGAGAAAAAATTGAACTGAGCTCATGTAAAATAAGCTGAAGTTTTCAGTTTTGCATTTTAAAAGTATAGTTTTAACAAAAAAGGCTATAGGTTTCTAATACTCCTTTTAGGGATTGCAGAGAGACAGGACTAGCATATGAAAGATTGGCAAATTAGAATATTTTGAAATTAGTGTGATTATTATTTAGTTTACGATGCATTATGCATGTATATAGTAATTTTATCTTTTATTCCTCATTTTGTGATTTATTATTTAGATATTTATTTCTGAAGTTATATAATAAAAATATTTTGGTGTAGAATCAACCACCTCAAAGTGGAAAATTATTGACCAAAATAGGAAACCAAAATAGTATTTTTCTCCTTTTCAACAACCAATTAATTTTTTTACTTTCATGAATTTCAGTAAAATTTTGCATCAATAAACTTCCTATGATTTTCTTCAAATTTGGAGGCAAAAACCTTTTTACTTCCATTAGAGTTTGAATTAAAAGTTTTGATTTAAATTAATTTCAGTCATTCAGGAGCTTTTTTTGCTGTATTGATCCATTTAATATTTACTTGTTCTTGATTTTTATTGGATATTCAGACTTGGATGTCTGAATATTTGAGACTTGGAGCTTTCATACTGAGTATGAGTGATGGGGCTGTGAAACGTCCTGGAGTATAAGACTTCTTTTGGTAGGGAGGTGGTTTTTAGAGGTGTTTACTGACTTAGAGGTTACTAAGATTTTGAGATCTGTTGGAAGAGTATTGAAAAACCACTAATAAACCCAAAACAATTATAAAATGGAAAGTGTTTTACAGAAGAAAATTAAATTCTTTAGTTGTTACCAGTGATCATTTGTGCTAACTTCCTCCTGTATATTTTGATGCACATGATAAGGACAAGATCCCTGACTGTCCTGTACTGTCTTGAATGATGTGGTAAATCAGAGACATTGAAAGTTATTCTGCCTGAAAGCTTAAACATCACTTAACAAAACCCTTCCTAACTGAGGTTTGGGAGGGGTGTGTGTGTGTGTGTGTGTGTGTGTGTGTGTGTGTATTATTAATAACTGCAATGTCTCTATCTTTGCTTTAATTTCTCTGGAACCAGTGCAGCTCCTGGTAGCTGTGTGGAGATTTTTTTATTGTTGCTCCTTTTGGAGAAAACTTGGGATTAAAAAGTCTTGCTTCACAGTTCTTTTCAAGGAGATAATTTAGTTTGTTGCCAAACCACACAAAGTGGAAAATGACACAGTATCAACACCATGTTGGGCTCATCAGAGTGATATAGACTGTGCTCCAGATTCAGGCACATGTATCCGCCAATAAATGTTATTGAAAGGAGAAAAATAAAGGTAATAATACTAGATTTGATTTGAAAAAAATATTAACAATTCTTCTTTTGGTATCTTCACACTATCTAAGACATAATTTTAAGGTCCTCTATGCTATCATGCAACATTGCCCCAGGATTCTAACAAAGAACCAAAGACATTCATTACTTAATTTCAGAAAGGTGGTTTGAAATAAGGTGATTAAGGAGCTTCCTTGCTGTGCAAAATTTAAACTAGGATTCTTATGCCCCTCTGGTTTTCCTGGTCTAAAAATTCTTCCCATGCTCTTGGAAGCCTCGTATATTCTTTGGTGCAGTAGGATCTCTGCTTAAGCATTTTGTCTCTCTTCTGGGAGGGGCACCTGTTTCTCCTGTGAGACCTGTTGTTCAGGAGCAGTAAGATAGAATTCCTTGGACTAGCATTATTAATATTTTCACCCTCATCTACTGTTCATGGAAATCTTTGGAAAGACTCTTGACTACCTCATGTGAAGTAATGGTACATGGACTGCGGGAGCTTGACAACAATGCATGGCATGGAGATTTGTAGTCCTGTGGTGGTCCATCCATTGAAAAGGTGCACCTGCTTATTTTGCAAAGATTAAGGAACTGGAACTCCTCAGATATTAAGAAATTTCCTTAAATAAATAAAGGTAATATATTGATTATAGACTGAGAAGATGATTAGAAGATATAGTAAAAGCTAATATTCTTATTCGCATAGAAGTCTGTATACAGTTTATGACACTTTCACATTTAGAAAAAAATATAAATGCAACTGTTTAGCTCAGCTTCAAATAAACAGATATGTTTGGCCACTTGCTCTTAGTTAAAATGCTATAGCTCTTTTCTGATCCCTGGCCTATTTCACAGTTAAATTCCCACTTGCAACATTATGTAACTGTAATGCAACCTCTGTGATCCATATGTTGAATTTCAACGATGAAAGAAGATTCTTCTTTTGCAATTACTTCTTCCACAGATAAAACATTAAACCTATCCTGCAAGTAGTGTGCTACCTAGTCATTCATTATCTAGATATCTAAAGATTTTTGTGTTAGAAAAATTCCTTATATGTCAGATATCCAGCAGTTTCTTGTCTTGGATGTTTCTATTAGAGTCTGTGAACTGGACTGTGAATTTAAAAATCAGTACTACTGGGCAACTGCTGAAAATTAGTGAAAATCCCTTTTTAATCTCTTTGTAGTCATGGTCTTTCCCCAGGTGCTATAACAATTCTGTTTAAAGGTGTTATTTTTTAAGCTTGTATTCCCATGTGGTGTCCTTTCCTGTAGTGGAAGTTGCTGAGGGAGTGTTTTCAAGTTTAATCCCTCACCACAGAATCCCTCACCATTGTCATTCTTATATCTGGCATTCAGAACAGATTAGGATGTTTGTGTTTCTAAAAGCTTTCCAAAAAGACGAAAATTACCGAGGGTAGGATTTGCAGGATTAAGGAAAAATATAAAGGAAACCTGACAAGGATTAACAGACTTTATAATGTAACACTGGGTCATTTCACTTGTTTTGTGTTTGCAAGTGTAAATAAAGACGGTGTGGTGCTCATTTACTCAAGTTTGGAGATTTTTAAAGGAATAGAGTGCAATCAGCAAATGAGTCTTTGAATTATTGCTTAGTACATGCAGAATAAATCTGCATGTAAGCCAAAGTAATTTTGAGCAGTTACAGAGAAAATAAAACCTTCCAAGAATGTCTATGTTGGCTTTGTTTAGAAAACAAAATTATGAAGGAACGAGTAGAGAATTGGTGTGGGATATGTAATTTACATTTACATGTTTTTTTGTAGAAGCATTTATGAAAGGAGTTTGGTAACAAAAAAGCAGCTAAAATTTTGATTATGTCTCAAGTGGTTTTAAAACTAAATATAGATGAGAAACTTGAAGTGTCCACAGGACTTGTTAAGGTAAATACAATATTAAATACTAGGAGATTAATGTCCCCACATTGTCTTTTGAAAGTTTGGTGGGTTTTTTTGTTTGTTTGTTTGTTGTTTTTTTTCTTGTTGTTGTTGTTTGGGTTTTTGTTTGTTTGTTTGTTTGTTTGGTTTTTTTTTGGTTTGTTTGTTTGTTTTCTCTAGGCAAAATAATCTTTCTTTTCTTTTTCTACTTTCACTTATAGATTTTTTCACAGGAACAGGATAAAGTAGAATTACTTAAGAGGTAGTTGAAAAGCAAGATAATTACACTTTAGAGAAAGCAAAAATATATTAATGTGATTCATGTAGTAGAATTACTTTGTCAGAAAATATAGTGCTTCTGTTAGTATGAATATGAATAGTGTCACTGACATGAATGGTAGTGACAGCAGACAGTAGAATAGCTACTGAGTGCTGGACATTAGGTTTGGCCTATTCTCATGTGGTTGCTTTCACTGGTGATTCAGAACACACCAGTAATTACAACACCAGAGCTGGGAGGGGGAACTCCTGCTGCTCTTAGGTGAGTGATGATACATCAGTGCTGAGCTGGAGTTCTTTTCCCCACAGCAGCCCTCACAGTGCTGTGCTCTGCATTGGTGGCTGGAAAGGTGTTGATACCACACCAGAGTTTTGGGTACTGCTGAGCAGTGCTGGCACAACATTCAGTGCAGTCTCTCAGCACTCCACACATCAAAGGGCTGGAACTGATCAAGATCCTGGGGTGGGACACAACCAGACCAGGTGATCAAAGTGACCAAAATGATATTCCTTACCATATATTAGATATAAAAATTAGCAAAAGAAGGAGGAAGGTATGCCTTATTTATAGTGTTTTCTTTCCAGAGCAACCTCCATGTGTGCTGAAGCCCTGTTTCCTGAGAAGTGGCTGAACATTGCTTATTGGTGAAAAATGGAGAATAAACCCATATTTTTGGTCCTTGTGCGTGCACAAATATTCAGTTTTTGTTAAGTAAACTGGCTTATCTCAACCTATGATTTGTTTTTCATCTAGTTTTCACTCTTCCCTCTGGGAAGGGGACTGATGGAGCAGCTTTGTGAGCACCAGGAATCCAGCTGAAGTCATGGGAGAAAGAACATGAAGAACATGGGAGAAAGGACAACCCTAAGTCTCCTATTTCTTCTCATGTTCCAAAGAGAACAATATGAGAAAAGAAAAGAACAGTCTTAAATTTTGAGAAAAACATCTGGGAAGAAAAATTTACAAATGAAGCATACTCAAGGTGTGTCCAATTCATTAATTTGAACTAATGAAATGTAATAATTAAAACCAGTAATAAATCCAAAATTCAAAATTAGCATGCAACAAAAATGCAGTTAAGATTTTCTTCTGTTTAAACAGAAACAATGTTCATGTAGGAGAAGTACAAGAAGATGTTATCACAAGTCAGCTGTAAGAAAATTGTATTGGTTTTGACATTTACAAAGGATAAATAAATTACAGAAAACAAATTTTAAAAAGCCTTTAAAACACTTTGAAATCATCAGCTTATCTGGAATATCACTCCATTACTTAAAGGACAAGATAAAGCAAAATGGACCACACAAATCTTTCAAGAAAAAGAATAGAATTAAATTAATTTAAAATAAAACACGCTTTTCTTTCATAAAGAGAGAGATTAATTTCTTTGTGAAAATAAAACCCAGATATTGTTCTGAAAATATTAGCACAAACTTCACAAAAACGTGATAGAACTTGTGTCTCTATCAGAAAAGAGAACACATTACATTGGTCTTCTGATTTCTGTCAAATTCCAATAATTTATCTGTCTTTCATTGATAAGAAAAAGAAAAAATAATTATTATAGAATCTTTAAAAATTGAAATTCTTGAACTGGATAAACAACTTTTACTACTTGAATGTATTGGAAGATTTTGAACTTACGTAAGTCAGTAATAGTAATTATAAGAGAAAAATCTGAATGTGTTTTTGGTTTAAATAACCATTTTGGTTTTAATGTAATAATAAGACAGGAGAAGATGTATATGAATCCCTAAACATAAATAACAAGTGGGCACAAAAAATCCCCAAGAGAATTATATTTATAAACGTCATGAAAAGAAGGTGGATTGTAGGCTGTGATTTCTGAAAGCATAAGTTTAACAATTCTAGGCACAAAGGTTTACCTGCAGGCAATCCCACAAAAGAGTAATCACTGTATTTCAGTCAGAGGGATTACTTATTTTCCCCCATGAAGACATGCACATCAGTGAAAATACAGAACACGAGATTTGCATAGATGTGATACTTAGTATTCTTAACAAAGATTAAAAAAAAAAAAAAAAAAAAA
>VXBR01004189.1:3042-16962 GCA_013400215.1 Cisticola juncidis | reverse complement strand
AAAAAAAAAAAAAAAAGAGAAAAAGTACTTTACTTTCCCTCCTTTAGCTTAAGCATCCCTTGAGAACTGCTCAGCGTGCACAGTCTCCATGATCCTCCTCACAACCAGCCTGGCTTTGCTCACCCTCCTTCTCTAAACCACTTAGGATGAGAGTTTTCTTCTGTAAAATTCCCGTTTACTCTTATCTCTGACACAGGACTTCCTTCAGTGATTTCAAATACTTTTTTAGGCAGGATATGGCTTAAATGAAACTCCCTTAGGACAGCTGGTTCCTGCAGCACTCTAAGCTCACTCATTGATTTTTTTTGGTCAAACTGTAGCCTGTCTACTCTTTGGGGTCCATGCACATTTTTCCCTAGTGGATCTCAACAACTTTACATCTTTTGTACCACAGTCTGAACTGCTTTAAATATTTACAAGATGAAAATGGTTGAAGACTGCTGGAGGACTTTGACTCAAATAAGGAAAAGATAATTGTGGAATTGCATTTTATGGAAATGGTATGCTCTGGCTCACCCCTGGAAAGTGGATGGTTTATCCCAAGTCTGTAACCTCCCTGCAGTATCATATATCTGTAACTCTATTGGCTGAAGAATCTTATTGCACCCTTTTCAAAGCTCCCTGTTAAGGATGCAAGCAGAGAGGGCTCGCTCTCTTTTGCCCTGGAGGCCTCCAGAGGCTCTGCTGCTCTCCCCTTCCCTCTCCCCTTCCCTCTCCCCTTCCCTCTCCCCTCTCCTTCAGTGACCATGTTGCCTTCCTGGGTAAGACTCCAAATAGATCCTCATCTCATCAGCACCTCACCGCCCATCTAGGGTCTCATTGCCTACCAGCATGGGAATACCAATGAATCTAGAGCCCGGGGGGCTCCCGGGGAACCCTCCCCGGGGACCACCTAAAATCTAAATTACAACAGGTAATTACGCAGGTGTTAGTTTGATTTAGCTTTCCATTTACCTGCATTGCTGTATTTACAGACCTAAAATACCACTGACATACTCTATTCTGAAAATCAATTTTCTAACCAATTGTGTAATACAGTTCTGAATTGTATTCAAGTAAGACCTCCTCTTTCACTGGAAGCTGAGGATTGTTTTGCTTATTTCCTTAGACCAAAAGAAAATGTACAAATGCTAAAATCATGTTTAAACTTATCAAATTAGCATCCTGAAAATTTTGTCAGAAACTAAAGTTTCATGCAATCTCTTTGTTGTAGTATTAAACAGAAATGTTCAGTCATTATAATGGTAAATGTATCTTAATATAAAAAAAAAAAATCTCTTCTGGTGAGTATTTTACTGCCTATTACATTCCAGAAGTACAGGCCTAATTACTCATAAGTTGAAATCCTGTCACCTTAAGGGCTTTCAGATGACATTTTAGTACTCCTATTCAAACTAAGTTCTGAAATTAAAGGTTTTTTTAACTTTGTTTTTCTTTCCTGAGATCACATTTAGAAATCCACTTTCCCACTTGAATCTTTAGGGTATTTACAGCTTTTTCATGTCAATATTTTTATTTGATTAGTAAAGGTTTTAATATTAATGCCAGAGGAAAACATTTCTTTGTTTCTTTCTTGCCTTGAGTAGTCTTTTCTTCACTTTGAGAAAACTATGTCTATAACAGAATTGCAACAGAACAGCAATGAATTGTCTTTCTTGTTTTGCCCACTGAATTCTCAATGTAAGATAAAAATTGACATTATAGATTTTTCTCTTCCTTTTGCCTCTAACTGTTGAATTTTTAGGAATGAAAAGAAATTCCCACACCTTTCTATGAGGTACTGACCCTGTATGTTTTTGTTTTCTTTCTTTTATGTAACTATATATAACTATATATTTTTGTTTTCTTTCTTTCATATAACTATAAACACCATCTTCTATGTAGGGCCAGAAAAAAAAAACAACAAACCCAACAAAAAAAGAAGTGGTAATAATCTTTTCGTAAAAACAGCTATAGAAATTAACTACAGATGTAGTTTTCAAATCATTTTGACTAAGAATCCATTCAGACATGATCTTGACTCTCAGCAGCACAAAAATTTGGACAAATCAATACCAGCCCACTGCTGCTTTGTGTTCTGGGATCCATTATGGCTGTACCTGCCTAAAGTCTTAATGAAAAACTATCATTATCAGGAACTGTTGAGGTTTGAGTCTGACACACATCCACTCTTGCTTTGAATTCTGGAAATTCTTCATGTAATATGGTACCAAGACAGTAGCTGTTGCATTAGCTGCTTTACATTAAGTATTACTTTTGGTTTCCAAGAAATTTCCTGCAATACCAAGGACAGAAATGCTGTTAAAACATGAACTTGCTTGTATTTTGAACATGGTATTTCAGTAATTCATTATGCCTTCAAAGTATGGAAGGAGAAATATTCTCCTGTCCTATTTTTATTCTTAATTTACACTATAACCGTTTTTTAATTAAAAATCACAACTTCAGTCCTTAGTTTTTTGAAAGTCAAATAACTGCACAGAGAAAATACTTACAGTAATAAGCTTCTTGCCTCTACACAAAAATTTTGCCTGAAATGCAAGGTCTGTTTTTGTCACTTTAAAACACATTTTATGACTATCATCCTGACACAGCAAATGACAGCTTCTATTCAGAGATCTAAAGCTGACTGACCAAATCAGCTGTCTGAACAAATTCTATTCACAGGAAAATCATTCCATTACTGCACGACATCTCTATTCAAATAATCAGTCACTATGAGGCCAAACAATCCATAGGTGGAGGTGATCGACAGGAGAAAATCATAATTATATGGAAGAAATGAAAATATAACAATAGCTTTTGAAAGAAAAGGAAGAGCAATTTTTAGTTGAACATATTTATTTGGAAAAGTTTTTCTACATTCTTGAGGGACTTGCACAAAAGGAACAAGCAGTAGAGAAGCTGCACTGACTAGTGGATTAAGGTCACAAATTGATTTATGTTTTAAGCCTACCCTTAGACATGCACATCTAATAACTAGATATATAAAGGACATCTTATAGCTGAGAGAATGTATATATTATAATAGGACATCTCTCTTGTCAGTTTTTGTTCAATAACACTGGCAATTAAACAATTTCTGCTTTGTAAATTTCATAAAGTACTTGCTGTTGACAACTGCTAATGGAAATTAAATATAATATATGAAAACCTGAATGAAAATAGATACTTATTTATAACAGTTCTTGACAATTTTTCCTCCCCATTTTCTCTTGCCTGTTTCTGAGGCTATGTTTATATTTCTGAACTGCTTCTGTAAATTAATGCTCTGTATGCAAATCAAAATCTGACAGATCTGCCTTCCATTTTAGTGAGAGTAATATCTCAACTGCAAGAGTAACTTATTTTATCAAGTTTAGAAATGCACTTGTTACATATCAGATGTAGGAAGCAACATTTAGAGTACAGAATAAAAACATGATAAAAAACCAAGTGTATCTTTCTTCTTCTTCTTCTTCTTCTTCTTCTTCTTCTTCTTCTTCTTCTATTCTCTTCTATCATTTGCTGAATCCCTTCATAAACTATGTATATCTATATTAGCAGCTCTAAGTTTGTTGTTTTCTCTGACAAGTCGTCCTGGTTCCAGCTGGGACAGGGTTAATTTTTGCAGTATCCAGTAAGGAGAATGATCAGGACCCAGAGATTATTTTATGCCACTTGCATCATTTTTCTGGGGACAAGGAAATGTTGAATTTCTGTCTAGCTCTGGTGGCATGGAGGAGGGAGCAGTCAGGGAATTTCCAGGGAGGGTGAGCCATCACATATGAATCATCCACCTTTTTTCTTGTACACTGTGCCATTAGTACGCTTGTTGTTACTGTTATTTTCTTAACTCATTGGTGTTTCCATTAAATTGTTATGACAATCCATGATCTTTCCCTTTTGCGATTCCAATCCTCCCTTCCAGCCCACTGCAGGGGAAGGGAAAAGGCGAGTGAGCAAATGGTGCATGGCTTTGAGTGTTTCAGAGGCAATGCTAAACTGGGGAATACCATTCCTAAATCAGGACATAACTGGAAACACTTCAGAACACTCAGATTTCATCTTTCTTGCCTAACAGAGCAAATTCTCTCCAAAACAAGTCCAGTAAGGTCAGTTCATTAATATATTTCCAAGATGCCTTTCATTCTCACAAAAGAGAACAAGCATTGTCATTACCGTGGTCAGGGGTAGTGACCACGGTAACTTTCCATCAAAACTCTCTCTAAGGTCTTAAAAAAATGAACTGTTCATGTGAGACAGAATAAAAGTACATACACACACACAAAGAAAAAAAAATCCAAAATAATATTTTTTGTGTTTGGAAGTCAGTTTCTCATTGAACTCTTTCAGACTTAATTGCATCAAAAAAGTATTGGCCTTACATGCTTGAGAAAGCTTGTCCAAATCAATTGACTGTGGAAATAAGAGGGACATACCCAAAATGTCAAAGTAAGATATGAATAAATGACCAGGATGTCCCATCTCAGTGCAAGACAAGAATATCTTACTTTAAATCATCTCTGGAGAAAGTTTGTGAGTACAGGCAGCTGTTATGAAATAAGTAATTCACTCCAGTTTTTTTACAGTTTCTGCAGTCCTGTGCATGTCAAATGTTAAATGTGTTAAAGTGCATTAGTCCCAGTGCAGACACATATTCGGAATTAAAATGTCCCTTACTTAATTTAGCTTAATTAATTTTGCAGTCTGAAGTAGACTACATTGAATTAAAGCCATTGAAAATCTGAATAAAAGGATCAATATGTGTCTTTAATTAATTTAATTAATCCACTTTAAATGTTACTTCAGATTAACTTTCGTAAGTGTTTCGGCATTGACAAATTCAATTGGTCTTGAGTCTTTAGATGGGAGCTTATCATTAATTATGAAATTATCTGTTCCTTCCTCTGCAACCTAAAGAGTTTGTGTCATAAGATGCAGCTGTTCTGAAATCAACACAGAGCATAGAGAATAAAAGCACAGAATTTTTAGACCCTGATACCTCTTTTTCCCTGAAGCTTTTCTAACCATTGAAAAGACAGTGAATTTATTTGATAATCTAAAAATAATCTATTAATAGTTAGAATTATGCAAATCATTTAAATTTTTTATTCTATCATCTTTTAAAATGGGCTGTGTTTCACATGAAAAAAAGACAATATATTATATTTTTATAATGATTTTCTTTCAGCAGATAAGGTTATTTCTTATTTTAGGGGGAGAAGGAATAGTTGATTAATTAAATATGGTGTCAATATTTAGACCTGGGGCATAAACTGGTCTTTCATATTTTCTTTTGAAGTACACTTGGAGTTATTGTAACATTTCACATGACTAAATTGGAACAAAATTTGTGTTACTGAAGCAGTGTCACATGAGTAGCAGAAGAATCCAGGATCATACCTCTTTTCAGGCTTTTGTTCAACCACAATTTCAAGAAAACGTATTTTTCCCTTATTTGAATATATATGAAAGGCCTCATAATTCAGTTAGGTGACAGAGCTGAATCTTGTGCCATGTTATGTATAACATGTTTCCCTTATGCCAAGGTAGGTCTCCAAAGCAATGGTTTAATGGAATTCAGAGAGATGTTCATCAGTTTTCCTTGTAGGATCTCCTTTACTTTTGTTTACACCATCATAAAACTATCAAATCTTGACCTTAAATAGTGCTTCTGAAGGTGTCTCGGGGGATGTTCTTAAAGAAAAGACATTTTCTATTGATTGGCTTTGTAGCATGGAGGCAACACTTGTTGGACAAAGTAATTTCCAGAGAGTTAACAGGCATCACTGACAAAAGAGAAGGCTATGTCAATTTCATTCTCTGCATATGTATTATTCTTCATTAGTATTAATGGCCAGGTTGAAATACAAATTAAATATAAAATATTCTTATTAAGTTTGAAGTTGAAACAAACCTGGAGAAAGCTGCAGGTGTGGAGGAGAGAAAGATTAGAATTCAAAGTGGTCTGGATAGTTTGGGAATTGGCCTAGAAAACTGGATGAATGTACAAAGTACTTCACACAGGGATAATTGATAACACATATAAAGAAATGAGAGCAACAGCTTGAGCAATAGTTATTTACAAAAACATTGGAAAATTAAGATGTCAAAAGGAGGTGAATGAATGCCAGCTATATTGAAAGAGGCACAAAGACTCTATTGTGAAAAAAAATTAAAAATTTTCTAAAAGAAATGTGAAATAACGCTCCTATGGAAAAGAGATAAATGCAGAGCCCTTCAACAGACACTGTCTCCCTTCAGAAAAGCCTGGAAAGTCTCCCCTTTGCAGATTTCTTATCCTGACCTGACTGTGCATGGGGGTCATACATAGCAGAGCAACATCTATTGCTGAGTACATTTTCTTTTGGTCTGCTCTGGATTGGTAAGGCTTTCCTGAAAACACTGTAAAAAGTACTGGGCACTGCCCATTGAGAAAGAAGAGATTTGGACATTCCTTGGAAAATGTCAAGTGACCTCACTAAAGAGTATCATGTGCTTGACAGCATTTGAAGAATTAAATTTTTTACAAGATTAAAAGGACTATAGAGGGGATGAAACAGTCTTCAAGCATGTTAGAAGCTGCTGCAAAAGAGAAGGGAAGGAAAAGGTCTATCGTCCACCTCTGCCATAACTAGAAGCACAAAATAATGGACTTCTGTTGCAACAAAAAAAATTCAAGTAAAATATTAGGAAAAAATATATTAGTGAAACACTGAAAATGCCTGGTGGGGGAAGGAGCAGTGGCATCTCCATCATTACTCATCCTAAGAACAAGATAGAAAAGCATCTGTGGGTACTGACACTGCCTCATCTGGTATAGAGGAGGAAGTAATGCTGTCTCATTGGAATGGGAGAAGGAATAATGCAGTCCACTTGCAATTTTTCATGTAATTTACTTGCTGGTACTTGCTTTGAAGCATAAAGCAAAATGTTTAGGTTATTAAGTTTTAAAAAAGAATTTTTGTTTCATTCAGGAATAGTACTCAGCATTTTCTTAATTATTTTTACTCTTTTTTTTTTTTTCTTTTTTCTTTTTTTTTCCTTTCTTTTCTGTACATTGTAGATACTCGGGACATATTCTCCACTTTTTTTTTTTTTTTTTAATATCAGGGAAAATACTGGTGTGACATAAAAGGATTTTTCTTCAATACAGCTTTACATTGTAAACATGAGGTTTTCCTAGGGTTTCTTTTAAAATTTTTAGATTAATTCAACAGAAAAACGCATAATCGTAAATTAAAAGAAAACATTGAGAGACGTGCTTCAGGAGTAAGGATGTTCTGCATTTTTCTTCATCTTCATTTAGATAATTTAGATAATACATTGTTTCTAGCTTTATTCTCAAAATCCTGAAGCTATTGAAGCAATTTTTCATTGGCAAAATGTCAGTGTTTGGAGTGATTTGGTTATGGATGAGCTTTTTGTAAATATAAAACTGTTATTTTCTTGTGTTTGGATTCCATTCTTTGACTCTGTCTTCTTTAAAAAAAAAAAGCGACAGAAATCTTTTTTACACTGATGCCCATTTTGTTCAAATAATTTAAATGCTTATATATTACCGCGTGGACCTTCCAGGGAAAGATGAGACTTGGACACAGGTGTGGGTTCCACCGAGATCAGGGCAGGAAGACGCCTTTATTTACAAAAGTGGCACATTTATAGACTAGCTATAAAGCCTGTGGATTGGAGGATGGAGTTCCCAGCTTCCAACCACATTGGTCAAGGTGACTGTCACTCAGTCTTGTTTGTCCCAGCATGGAATGCAAAGCCATGGCTATGTTCCATAAACATAGCTGATGTGTACATTTACAGAGTGTGAGAAGGCACAGTCTTCTCGTCTAATATGACCGCTCAAGCAGCTAGGAAAAACCCTCATGGTAACACTTACATATCAAGATTATATTTTATGGGGAAATTTGGTTTATGAACAGATGAACTATTTTAAATACCTTTGCCTGAGTTAACTTTATTTCATAATATAAGTTATAATGTGAAAGATCATTTACTTTGATTAAAAATATTAAGACAGAGGAAATGGAAACATGTAGAAAATTAACACATGCAATTATGGATCACAAATTAGTATAATTTCCTGAAAGGTATAAAACACTGAAATTGTGTCTGGTAGCTCCAAAGAGAGTAACTTCTGTTTCCTCTGATGTAACCCACAAGGTGCTTATAGAAACCTCTAATGATGTGATGGAGCACTGTTTCTTTTGAAATTTCTCTTGTAATTTGAGATTACACTGTCTTCTGTTGAAAAGGTATATTAGATCAGAAGATCAGAAACACAGAGTTATAAGGCACTCCTCGACAATACTTATGCTTTCAGTTTAATATTAATGCAGATAAGTTTGAGTACCAATCTGAGTCATAGAATCTTTAATATTGTCTATGTCCTTTGTTTTCATCCAACTCAAGATCCTATATGTCCATGAAAATTACACTGGGTCTCCAGCAGAAACCACAGATGTGATTATATGCCTCATCTTTTGTGTTAGTTTTCCAGAGAAGAGCAAACCCAAATGCCAAACACAGCTCCATAAACATAAAGCAAATATTCTTCACAGGCATGTATTGCACCACACGAAGCAACTGAAGAATTATTCTCCTTGGTATTTTATTTAGCAATCCATATACAAATAAGCATTTTTAGTCACAATGTTCATGAATGTGTTCCTAGCCTATGAAATTGAGATGCTGCTATCAATTCATGCTTTGTACAGCAACAACACTCTAAAGTTATGTGCTTGTTTACTTTGAATAGGAATTTTGCATAATCATTCACTTGTGGGGAAAATGGCACACAACTTTTTGAGCTGTAGCTGCAACTGCATGCAGCTCCAGTGGAGCCATAACTCTGTCACCTTCTAAATGACATTTCTTCTGAGTGTTTTCTTCATGTCTCTATTCTTCTGCAACATATTTTTGTTCTGAACTTTCCTTAGTGTCATATGTAAGCTGAATGTCTGCATCAATCCTCCTGGTCAGAGGGAAAGGGTTTGCAAAGGCCAGGGAAATGAACCATAAACCATTTGTTAATGTTACCCATTAACAAATAGTTAAAAAAACCACAGTCAAGTGTTTGACTAATTAAACATAGGATTTGCTTTGAGAAACCTGGTCTACAGCAGGCTGGTGGGGTTCATCTGCCAGAAAAGATCTTTAGCTATTGGTTTGCCAAATTGGTGAAATGGGCTCTATCCATCCCACTCCTACCAGTTTGATGCTATTCCCAGAAGTGATGCCCAAAGCCTGGAAAGGGATGACAGGTCAGTAGGACAGCACCTGAAGGGCAGTAGCAAAAGAATTCCACAGGCACCATATCCAGTAAGTCATTTCACTGGGGGTTCAACTTAATTTTTTCTTTGCAAACATGCATCATGGGAAAAAAGAAAAGTTACAGATGTGTACATGCCTGTAGGACTATGGCATCATAGAGACATGGTGGAATGGTTGGATACAGACTCTTTAGAAAGGACAGGCAGTGCTGACATCTCTGTCCACGACCAGCTGGAGTGCATGGAGATCTGCCTGAGGATAGATGAGGAGCTGAACAAGAGCTGATGAGTCAGGATTAAATAGAGGACATGCACAGGTGACATTATGGTGGGGATCTGCAGTGGATTACCTGACCAGGAATATTAAGTGGATAAAGCACTCTATAGAGAGATAGAATCAACCTCAAGTTCACCAGCCCTGGTCCTCATAGAGGACTCCAAACACTACAATATCTATTGTACTGACAACACAGCAGGATATAAGAAGTCCAGGAGTTTTTTTAAATGCACTGAGAATAAATTTATTCTCCAAGTGACAGAGGAGCCAGCAAAGGAGAGGTGCTATGCTGGACCTTGTTCTCACCAACAAGGACATGATGGAGTGGAATGGGGAGCTCAAGGGCAGCTGACCATGGAATGGTGGCATTCAAGATTCTTAGGACAAGGAGGAAGGTGCACAGCAAGCTCACTCCCCAGACTTCAAGAGAGAAGACCTTTGCCTCTTTGGGATCTGTTTGGTAGAGTACAATGGACTAAAGCCCTGCAAGGAAGAGGGATCCAAGGAATCTGGTTACTATTCAAGGATCACCTTTTCCAAGCTCAAGAGTGATGAATTCCAGCAAAGAGGAAGAAAGACAAAAACACCTGGAGGTCTGCATGGATTAACAAGGAGCTCCTGGACAAATACAAACGCTAGAAGGACGTCTACAGTGGAAGCAAGGACAAATAGCATGGGAGGAATACAGAGAGAATGTGTGAGCCACCAAGGACCAGGTTAGGAAAGCAAAAGTCCTGTCAGTCCAGGTCAAGGACAAAAGGAAAAGCTTCTATAGTTAAGCTGGGATAAAAGGGAAACTGGGAAAAAATATAGGCTCTCTTTGAAACAAAACATTGGATCTGGTGACTTGGGACCTAGGCAAGGCTGAGGTACTCAATGACTTTTTTGCCTCAGTCTTCACTAATAAGTTCTCCAGCCCCACTACCTGAATCACAGAAAGCAAAGGCAGGGACTAGAAGAACGAAAAACCACATGTTGCAGAAGATCAGGTTTTTTACTACCTAAAGGAACTCAAAGCTGCACAAGCCCATTGCACCTGCTGAGATGCACCCATAGCTGCAATGAGATGTACCTCATGGTCCTGAGGGAACAAGCTGAGGAAGTTATTAAACCTTAATATTTGAAAAGTTATGGTAGTCCACCTTGAAAGATTTTTTTTCTCCTTGTCCCATGGTCTGTCATTGAGGAAATGCATAAAAGAAACTGGAAAGTACCATAGCTGATTGGGCACAGGTGACCCAAACTTAGCAAAGGGATAGTCCACATCACAAAACACTATAATGGACATTTTTCTGTCCAGTAGTCTATTTTCATAAAAATGTGAGGTTATTTTTGAGTTTCCTATGTGTTCTCCCAGTATTATTATCAGCAGACATGAATTCTATGGGAAATGGATGGATAGGCAGGCATGGTTTGATAAACAGCACATGCAGAGAAACACAAACTTAACCTCCAGCCCCTTTACAGACAATAAATATCAGTTTAAGCAAAGGAAATTAAATTAATGCAGTGCATTAGAATTTTAAGACAACATAAAATATAGCATACCATGCAATGCATGAATTGCTGCAGCAAAAGATATCACTGCGATTTCTGTCTTAGTCTGCAGAACTCATACAATTCAGTATGCTTAATTTGTGAGAAATACAGACCATTCCAAGAGAATTATAATCAAAATGTATCATGCTATAACACAAAAATTCTTATTAATACTTTACTGTTTAAGTTTTGGAGGGAATATTTCATCTCACTTTATTCTGTACCTGCAGTGAAGTTCTGTGCAAAGACGACAGGAGGCTTTGGAGTGCTTAAAATATCTATTTCTGTACAAATGTTATTGTTTCATGCATGTAAGTGAAGTATTTGGAGGTCTGGATAGAAATCCTTTTATGAATTATTCAAAAACCTGAGCTGTGTCTCCTTTTTCTGTAGGAAAGGTATTCTGCACCATGCAAAGAGATAATACACCTCTGGCTCAGAAGAGAAACTTTGGTGTCTTAGAAACACCTTCTGTTTCTTCTGGTTGGTTGGTAAGTAGGTTGGTTGGTTGAGTAGTTGGTTGATTGGTTGGGTTGGTGGGTGGGTTTTAAATGCACAAAGAAAGATAATAAGTGCTCTTCTTCATTTAACCTGCTCTGGTAGTTGATTTGCTATCAAGTGAACCGCTCAAAATTGAAGCCGGGGTCTCTATTAACTATATGGAAGCTGGACAGAGCAATGCAGAACACAGCCAATATGATCTAATCATATGTTCTCCCCTTCATTCCCGAAATGGACATTTATATACAGTTTCAAATAGTTTATAGTTGCAGGTAATTGGCATTCAGTGTGAAAAGAAATGCAAACAATCTCAGTTTAAGTCTACTCTAACTATCCTATTTAATACATGCACACACCTTAACCTAAAATTCTAACTGTGCCACAGGCTCAACTACTTCTACACAGGCCTAAAACTAAAGCCCAGCAGGCCCAAACCTGAGGCCTAGTTTGGGATTGCTCAAACTTCATTCCATAATACGTCATGTCCATGTTCTCTAAGAAATCCTGTTACACAAAATCACTCAGGTTCTCAACATATCTCAATGCTAGGTGTTAGTACAAAGACATGATTTCTGAGCAGCCTTCCACCATATTTATACACAGGTTTAATCCATTTATACAGATGGCTAGCATGGTTATATTTTATAAACCTCCATAAAAATATAACAGAAGTGAAACATAGAAGAATTTAGGAGATTTTCCATTGTGTGAATATAAAGGCAAATCTGCGCTTCCACCTGCACATTCAAATAACCCATCCCAGGACAGATCTGGCCTGAAACTAGCACAAATAAATTAACATTCCTCTATCACTGAAACAGTTGTAATTTTCCTACATACTGGGCTTATTCATGTAGTTATAATAACTTCATTTAATGTATGTCCTGATGACGTAACATTAACTTCCGAGCTTAGTTTTCACCCTTTAAAGGTGGATTTTTTGTTGTTGTTTTGAGTAAAAATTAGCCTAGCAATAGATAAATATTGTCTTTTTTGCATTAAATTCAAGATACAGATGTATACAGAAATAATGAAAAATTATTTGCAGATTTTGTCGAGGGCTTAGCCCTATTCATGAATGTCTATGAGAAATTTCATCTACTATAGTTATTTCTCAGTTCATTTTTTAATTCCTCAAGACCATCTCCAAAAAAAATTCAACTTTGGAGAATTTTCCTTAAAATACTATTTTTCTTAGTAGTATTGATAACTCTCATTTGTTTTTTGATCAGGTTTCTACAGGAACTTAGGTGATTTTTTCTTATTCAAAACTTAATGAGAATAGTAACACCATTGCCAATTTTACATGTTAAGCTGGAAAAGACAAATATGATTTACATTAATTTTGCCGTCCTCATAACTAACTAGAATCTCAGCCCTTGTGGCTATGCTTTCAGAAGTCTTTGCATTTCCATTTGACAGCAAAAGGCTGTTTGTCACTCTCTTGGGTGAAATCTGTTTCTTATTTACTGACACTGTAAGAAGGATTTATAATCTGAAGGCTAATCAACCTTAACTACAGATTTCATACTCTGCATGCCTCAAAGCTTTAATTAAATGGCTTGCTGAAAAATATCGTGCATCACTGAGATTTTTCTATTCCTCCTTCCTATTGGTTCTGTGTTAGGCCCATTAGTACTAGTGCTTTGGACAAGCATTTTATATATTAAAACCATATTTGATAAAGATCACAAGAATTCTGTTAACATAAATGCATGTAGATAATGTAAGATAGCTTAAGTGGCAATTAACTTTTTTTTCAAATACTGTTGGAATGCTAGAAGCTTAGATTTTGAGGTTTTAGTATATAGTGATATGTGTGAGTCAAGCTGGAGGATTTAAGGCATTGTCTAAGTCCTTCTTCTTCACCTTCTTCTTCCTTCTTGGTTTTGGGGGTTTTCTTGTGATTGGTTAGAAATGGTTCGCATTGTAGAACTGCAGCGTTCAGTAATTGGGCTGAAAATGAAAATAATCTATGTGCTGTTTGTTAATTGGTTTTACTTGTTCCTTAAAAGACCTTGTACGGACAGAGAGATTAGCCATTTTACCTCATTTCTCCAAATGTTAGCTAGAGCTTACGCCTCATGAGTCTGTAAATAGGTAAGAAATAATAAACATCCAAGTCTGAACTTGAAAACCACGTTTCTGGTGTCTTAATCCTGACCTCAACAGAGAAAAATGAAACCAGAACTGTCACAAAATATCTTCAGCTCTCACAGCATTCATTTACATTCTAGCAGGAAGGAACTAACACCACACATAGTCTTAGTTTCTGGACAATTAACCCACTGAGAATCTGCTACTTTTGCTTGCAAAAAAAAAAAAAAAAAAAAAAAG
>VXBR01004186.1:215153-239861 GCA_013400215.1 Cisticola juncidis | reverse complement strand
TGCTCTTGTGGCAAAACAAAGTCTGCAATTCGGAAGTAGTTTAGCAAATCAGGAAGGTTCTCTTGAACCCCAGTCATCCAAGCAGGAAGACAAGCAATGACAAGTTTTGGCTGAGGGTAAAAGACTCAAGAATGTGGAACTGATTGCCATGAGGCTTCACTCTGGCCTAGTAGCCATACCCCTCCAGGCTGGCAGGATCTATCCACAGTGACTGGGCTTGTCTCACTGGCAAACAACAAAAAACCCCCCTTGGATTGCTAACTGCCTTCATTTAACTGCAGAGTGAGGCATCCAAATCCAAAAATTTCTACGGCCAAGTCCAAACATCATACAGTATGTATAAAATAAAAACAATAGAAATAAAACAGAGCAAGACAGGAGGTTGGGCTTTTTCAGGGCAGGAATCAAAACCTGACCAAAGAGACTCATGTCACTTTGTGGTGCTCATGCGTAGCAGCCTCCGACACAAAGAGAATCAAGGTAGAACTGGCAACAGAAGGCAGGCAGCTAAATCACATCCCTCATCCAAAATAACCAACTAAGGAGGAGATACAATGTTCACCTAAAGGGTGGAAAAAAACTCAGAGGGAAAAACACGGCCTTAAGTAAATAAATCTTTTAGCAAATATACGTGGATTAAATAAAAAACCACCCCACAGCCTGTTTTCCTGCCACAGCTGAAGGCTGCAGACACTCACCACCCCTTTGTGTGGCTGCACCTCAGAGAACATTCATTTCTACCCAGAGCAAAGTGACCCACAGCACAACAGCTGATAACTCAGAGATCTGGGCAAACCTGAATTCCCTGACACATTCCCTCTATCCCTATTCACATTTACAGGTACTACTTTGTTCTGGAAGAGGGCAGGGTCCTCGCTCCCTTCTCGATAACTGTGACACCCTGTGATGTTCCCATTGAATGGAGCATTCTCCTGTACAAGCCTCCACCAGCAAAGGCAGCACCAGGTAAGGCCTCCAGTCTGCCTGAGCACAGCCAAAGAAAGCACAGGTTACTCACAGATACCTGTGTGATGGGGAATTTCCCACAAGCCTAAACATTTTGTGGTTCCCTCCTTTAAATTGCCATGGACTGACCTGGTCTCCGGGGTGAAACATGGAAACCCATCAGATCTTGCCTTCAACACAAAGAAATTAAGGATTAGATATGAAAATGTTAACATCTAAGGTTAATATTTGGGAACAGCTGCAGGTCCTTTCAGGCTGCACAGACCAGACTGGCTTCATAAGCTCTTGGTACTGGGCTGAATTTCCCTCTGCTGCCTTAGTTGTTTTTCTGTGGCTTAGGGCACTTGAGACAACTATTTGCTCCCCACACAAAGCAAAGAAGATTAAGCCATTTATTCTTGCCACATCTACTATGGCAGTGGGTACTATGCTGCCTTTACCCTAAAAGGCAATTCCTTTCCTTTGCATGATTTTTTGAATTAATTTTTCAAACTAAAAACCTAAAAGCTGCCATTAACAAGTCCTTTTCTGTCAAGCAGGTACACCACACTGAGGAGTTCAAATTATACTCCTTTGAGTTGATAAGTTCTCCCTCTTCATGAGACAGTTGCCTAAAACTAATCCAAAGAAAAAAAACTACCGTAGAAATAATGAGTCCCCTTAAAGTAAAGTACCCGAAGAGACAGCAAATAAAAGAAGAAAATTGTAGGGGCATCAGGCACGATACAAGCCAAGCTTTTGCAAGTTGTGGTTTCATAATTATAGTATTTTCGAAAACATAATTCTACAGCTGCACTGCTAAAATAAAAGCTTCTCAAATTTTATTTTATTAAATTGCCAGCAGCGACATATTTTTACTAAAATATATATTTAGTTATAACTGCTGCTTTCAAGAAGAAAATATAATGTTCTCTAACAGTAAAAGTTGTGTGACGTGCTGTGTTTCACCTCTTTTAAAACAGAAGTTACTGCTCTGCTTTTTGCCTGCAGGTGACCGTGATACACAAGAGGTCTCCAAATCTCAGAAGGCCTCAAGCTTGGTGTCCACCATCTTCAGCTACAAGGGGAATTCTGTAGAGACCTACATGGGGATGTCCTCCCACGCTGCCCTCTACCTGCTGGAGTTCCTGTCCACGGAGAGAGACACCCACATCACCGTGTACCTCACCACCGACACCGCCTCGGGGCTGCTCTACCCCGAGCTCCCCACAGACCCACGCATAGACATCGTGGGCATCGGCCACACGACGGCCACCCTGGCCTGGAAACACAGCCCCTCTGTCCTGCAGCACAGGGACAGCATCCAGTACTGCCTCCTGGTTAACGAGAAGCACAACTACAAGAGCCTGTGTGCTGCTGAGACAGCCATCAGGTCCTCTGGGGCAAAGCTGTCACCCCCCTCAGCTCTGTCACTCTCCCCGTACCTCCTGGAGCCGCAGCAGGTGATGATTCTGTCCAACAGTGAGCTGAGCATCATCAACAAGGTGAGCAGTGGGGAGGTCAGGCAGGTGTGTGTGGGCACCAGGAACACCTACACCGTGCCTAACCTCAGCCCCAGCACCCAGTACTACTTTGATGTTTTTATTGTCAACATCCTTACAAACGCCAGCGCTGCGTACACCGGGACGTTCGCCAGGACCCTGGAAGAGCCCGAGCCCAAGGTGACAGAGCTGAAAGATGGCAAAGTGATTCATGTGGTCCTGGATGGGAAAATGCAGAAGTTCTACAGCCTGCAGTACCAGGCGAGGCACAAGAAAATCCACTTCACCTTTCTGTTGTGCCGGGGCCAAATCCGGGTCCACATAACAAGAAACGGCAAAACAGTGGCCTCAGAAAATCTCTCTGGGCTGAGGTATTTCTCCCTAAAGGGAAAGCTGCTGGACACCTATTTGGTGCAGCTGAGGTCCACAGAGGAATCTAACGCTTCTGTGAAGGTACAGGCATCCCCCCATTTCCACAAGCCCTTATTCCCACTTCTTCCAGAGAGCTTAAAAATCAAATCCTTCAGTAAACTGAGAACGTGCAGGTCTGTGACCATCGCTTGGCTGGGAACACAGGAGGAGAGCAAGTACTGTGTGTACAGAAAAAGGATTGAGGAGGATCAGATCTGGAGGGAGCTGCAGAGTGCAGACAGGTGCTCTGGGCCTGAATCTCGGCACAAATCAGAGAAAGTGCTGTGCAAGTACTTCTATGACATAAACCTGCAGCGAGCTGTCACCACAGAGACCATCAAAGGGCTGGAGGCAGGGACACTCTACTTGTTTGATGTTTATCTCTTTGGGCCATCTGGCATCCCTGTCAGATATCACAGCAAAGTTGTGAGGACCAGGAAAAAATGTTGAAGGTTTTAATGGAAAGTTTTGAAGCAAGTGAATGAAGAATGATCAAAATCTACACCAGTCCAAGTCAAAGCCCCTGCAGCTGGAACTACACTGACAAACAAAAAAATTAAAGCCATAAGACTCTATGGCAAAACACAGATGTTACACATCTTCTCTCCTGTGTGAGGTGGGGTGCTTATTTTCTTTCCCTTTCTCGTTCAAACATTAGAAACAGAGCTGTGAAATAAACTCACACACATGGAAATAAACCAGCCCAAGAGTACCCATGGGAAATAGATTGGTTACCTAAAATGCTCCTGAATTCCAGCACAGAAGTAATGGGGAAATGCCTCCCAAGAAGCACACGTCATTTTTCAAGTCCCAGTTTTCCACTTTCTGTAACTCATGCAGCTAATGAGGAACTGAGAGACCCCTGAAGTCAGACTGCTCTTGAGAAACAGATTTCTCACTGCTTGAACAAGAACGGAGACAAAAGGAACTGGAAAAAGCAATGGAACTGATGTATAGCTCCTCACACACACTGAGTAAAGCAGTCTGAACTACATCTTTCCCTATTACCTGCATGCTGACTTGTTTCATTCCTAGAGAGAAACTGTGCTTGGTTAGAAACAGACAACATCCAGGAACTGGCTCTGGATCCCACTTTTCTGGGGAGTGTACAAAGACACTGCTGGGCTACTGCCCACAGAGGAAAGCAGCCACGGAGGAATCTTGCCATGGAAGGATTTATCACCTGTAGCCTCTGATATTGATCCCCTGTCTATGACTCTGTGACTCCTGCCTGTAATATATTCATTCTTTGCATCCTTTAGCCAGCCTATATCAACGAATGCATTGCTTTGAGAAAAATTAAATGTGGTTTTCCTACTAAATGTCATGGAGGGAAAATATTTGTAGTAAAAACTCTGACAAATGCATTTTGGTTGTCTTGTTTCCTTGATTACCTTCCATATACGACATGAGACAGTGTAAAAAAAAAAAAAAGAAAACTAATTCATAAACTCCCTTAGGTTCATCTTCATTTATCAGTAGAAAATGTTTTCCATTTAGGCTCTTGGCAGGCCTGTAGTTTACCTATAAAAAGATACAATAGCTTCACCAACCCAGAGAAATCTTGCCTCTAGTAATTCTTTTTCCTCTACAACTACACCAACCACATACATAAATTATTAAACCCATCATTGTATATTTGAGTCATTCTCTTGCAGTTCAGGGTCATCCAAGCCCCAGTTTGCTCTGAGCAGTTATTACATCCCAGGGTGTTTGGAGCCCTTGGTAAGGATGGAATCAGTCCCATGTGCAGGCTGAGGTTGTGTTCCCTGCTCCAAAGGCTCCCAGCCCTGTGCAGCCTGTCCAGGGCACACTGTGGCTGCTCAGCCCCAGATGAGGGGGATCAGCTGGGGTCTCCCAGGGATCAGCTGCAGTGTCTGGGCTTGGCTGGGCTCTGCATTGCTGCAGGCCCTGCCATGCACTGGCAGTGCCACGTGCCCTGCAGCCTCCTGTCCACACTCCACAGACCTTTTGGCCAACTACAGCTCCTGGCAGCTGCTCTGCCTTCATTCCAGGGCAGGCCCTCGCCTCATCTGCCTCCTGCCAAAAATAGGCTGAGCTCAGAGGGCAGCAGAGGTCATCTCCACTTGGAAATCTCCCTGTTTTCTGCCTTCCTTCTCAGTTTCAGGCATTTATATTGTGGATGAATTTCACTTAGATGCCCTACAACTGACTTTAATAACAACCATGACTATAACAGAGGAAGAACACAAAGATCTGTTTAACTACAGATACAATATGTTCTTAATCCCCTGCCCTCAGTCTGGCAGAAGATTAAACTTGCCTTTGCCCTCTATCCAGAAATGCCATAAAGCATCCCTTGGAAGAAGATGCATTGGCACCTTGACCAGTATCAGTGTTTCTGCTAAAGCAGGATTTCACAACAGAACTGGCCTTGGGCTTCTCAGTAATATCTTGGTTTAGGTCAAGGGGTGTGAGGAAGGGCTAGAAGGAGAGCCTGAAAGAGGGCAGAGAGCTGAGCAGCCAAAGGTGGCACAGAGGCAAAGGCTTGGGGTTGCACCAAGCTGACAGGCAGTTCTGAACCTGGAAGGAAGGAGTTCAGGTTTGGAGGACAGAGGGACTTTGAAAACAGCCAGGAGATTCCCCTCTTCCCAGATTCACCTCTTTACTCCTCTCCCTGGCCACAGCCCTGTGCAGAGGACTGGCTGCAGCAGAGCCCAGTGGGAAGAAGAGGAACACACCTTACAGGTCCTGCAGCCCAGGCTGGAGCCAAGCAGGGCAGTGAGCACTGGTGCTGCTGGGAGGGCTGCTGCCAGTCCCTCACTCACAGGAGGAGCTTTCTCCCCCTCACAGCAGGCTCTCCATCAGCCACAGCCCCTGCTCTCAGGAGAGCTGGGCTGTAGAGAGGAACATGCTGTTCTGTCAGAGCCCATCACCTCTGACTCCAGCAGAGCAGGTATCTGCCCTCCAGGTAGCAGCCTGCTTTGCTCGTGTGTGCAGCCAGCCATGCTCTGTAACAGAGCCCAGGAGCAGCAGGGGATGTTCCTCTCCACTGATCTTTGCACTCTGATTGTGCCTGTGTGCACCAGGCTGCAAATCTGCATTAATTCCCTCATGCCCTGCTCCTGGGGTGGGCTGCAGGGCACTGGTTTAAGCTGGGTCTCAGAGCTGACTGCTGTCCTGGAAGTTCCAAAGGTTTATCCACAACAAAACCAAGAGTGCTGCATTACACCCTCAGTGCTCTTAGCACCCCTACCCCTGCTGATGTGCACAGCTCCCATCTTCAGCACCCACAAGTCCTTTTCTTTCAAAGCCCTTTGGCATCTTCACCTTTCCCCTCCTTCCCATCTGACTAGCCCTTGCCATGCCCTGTCTGGCTGTGAACACTTCCCAAGCCACCTCCTTTCTGGCCTTCATGCTTTCTGCAGTCCTTCCTGCTCAGTTTTTCAGAGGAGCTCAATGCCTCCAGCTCAGCCTGTCCTAGGCTGTCATCAGCTCTCCCCATGTGCTTCCCATCCCTGCTGAATCCGAGTCCCATCAGCAGTGCAGACAGATCTTTTCATGGAGAACATTTCACAGCAATGTTCTGGACTTGTGGATCATTTAAAGTAAGTCATCAACATCATTACCAGGCTGAAGGATTTTCCCTGGTGTTCAGTAGTGGGTCACAGGTTTTTTGTGTACTTCCAGCTAATGTAGCTCAAGCCCTGTCACAGCTGAGATCAAAGGCCCTGCATCTCCTCCCAGCATTTTTGCAGCCTTGCTCCCACTGCTCTGACACCCCCTGCAGATGGGAAGTGAGGGTCAGGGTACCAAAAGCAGAGCAGGCAAATGAGAGAAAACAGCTTTAACTCCACATCCACTTCCCTGTGGGCTCAGCCTCACAAATCAAAACTGGAATTGGCAAAATGAAGTGCTGGTGTGTGAAACAGTGAACTAATGGAGCACGGGCCTGAGCTTACCCTGTGTGTTGCTGTTAGCCACAAACCAGAGCAGTGAGGGGCTCTTCAGGGTCACCTTTCTGTGCTTCCTACAGCAGCTACTGACAGAAACTGAGATGTGACCCAAATCACTAACAATTGCTTCTTTAATGTACACACTTTGAAAGATACTGCTGTCTAAAAGCAGCGTAGAGGTTTCAGACACAGGGTTCATGGACTAATGGCATTTATGAGCTAACATTTAACTGACAGCAAAAATCACCTATATTGTCATTCCTTTCTTCTTTCCTGTGTGTAACAGCCCATTTATTCATTCCCTGTTACTCTGAGTTTGCTAATAAATTTAAATACCCTTCTAAGTGGACCTGGTAGCTTTGTAAATTGTTCCATATCTGCCCACATTCAGGGATGCATTCACAGCTTTAAAAAAAAGCTCAATTTCATCCTTGTATCTTGCAATTTCTTTTTTCTGGCTGCTGCTTTCTCACTTGGAAGTCTCCCTTCTAGCTTAAACAACATGTTCAAATATTCTTGTGATGCCAAAAGCAATCCTGCTTGTTATTTGCTTTGGAAGACACAGAGCTGAAGTGTTGGTTTACATGCACACACATCACCCCCATTTTGGGCTTCCTAAGTAACTTCCTTACTAACCCAACTACTTCCTGTTGGGTTTTGTGGGTTAAGAATTTGTGAGCCATGGGCTCTGCAGTTAAACATCCTGGCCACACGCAGCTTTGCACAAGGCATAAAATCTAATACTGAAAATCAAATAGTATTAGCACTGACAGCAGGTACAGATCAGCGACCCCAAAATGCCAAAGGCTCTCAGGTGCTGCTAGAGCAGCTGAAGCTCTCTGGCATTTAGAGGAAAATGGATAACTTGGCAGCTGATTGGTCATTCAGCAAAACAACCAGCCAGGCAAAACAAAATAATGGTGGCTTTGGGGGCAGAAGGTGAACAAACCCTGTGTGGCTGCTCATCAGTGTTAGTTAGCTCTTCTGCAGGGGCAGGACTGAGGAATCAGAGTAACAGAGCAGACAGGTCAGCATGCTTCTCTTGCACAGCAATAGGGATTGAATGGACAAGTCTATCAAGGAATATTAAACAACAGCACTGCAGAAAAGCAGCTCAGTTTCCTGCAAGAGGCAAACAAGGAGTGTGTCTCACTGCTGCGGTGCATTCCTCTGGCCAGAAACGCCACAGAGCCCAAGGGTGAGCCCAGAGCACCCTGGGCTGCCAAGCTGTGGCTGCAGCATCCCCTGCCAGGAGATCACCCCTGCAGCACAGGGAACACCACCAGAGCTGCAAACACAAGAGGGCACTCCCAGGCTGCAGCAGCAGCACAAAGCCTGCTTGATAAGGCTTATCAGGAGGAAATATTGCAGCAAATTTAACAAGGCAAGCGTCTTTCTGATAAGATTATTAGGAGGAATAGATAGAAGAAAAATCCAAAGAGCTCGTGTTTTGTTTTCTTTTGGTATTTTAAGCTTGGTATCCCAAGCTTGAGGGATTTTGGTTAAAATGAAGTGTGTAAAACCTAACAGGCAAGGAATAGTAAGAGATAGGCATTTGCTAAAAGGACCAAAACACCAGTGCTCCCACTGATTCCGAGATGCTCAATCAATCACTAATGGGCTAGAGCTCACATAAAACAGAAATACTGTGGTGCAGAGGACAGTCACAGGTTTCAGGATGTGCAGGTGGGGAGTTGTATTTCAGGCACAATCTGCTCAGCAAGTTCCTATCCCAGGCACCCATCTATCCTCCTGTAGTGCCCTTGTACTGAGGGAGATTCTCTGGAATATTACTCCCAATTCACCAACATTTAGAGACTTGCCTCCCACTGGAGCTGGATGACAGCTCCTGTTTCCTGGGACACAGGAAACAGACTGCAGTTTGTCAGGGCCTTGTTTTTGGGGGGATTAGGTCACTGACCTCGTAGCCTCTATGGAGACTAAGGATCTGCTTACAGGGGCCAGGAGCCAACCCCAAAAAACTGCAGAGCCTGACCTATAATGCTTCTGCATTGAGGAAAGGTCTCTGAAATTCTACTTCTCCACCTCAGGTTTACAAAAGCATGTGAACAAGGACAGGGCTGACAGCACAGGGGACCAGGGATGCTGTTTCCTTTTGCAGATGTTGGTACCAGTGACACAAGAGGGGCTTTGAGAAGGTGGCTCAGAAGCTCACACTCAAAAAGATTGTTTCAGACTCCCATGGTAGTTCGCTCTGAAAGCAGAACTCAATAGGAAGGGAGACCTCCAGGGCCCAGGGAGAAAGCAGAAGAAAGCCATGAAGAATCTGAAAGTATTGAGGTAAATTTTGAATTTGTTTGAATATGGAAATGAAGGGTCAAACATACATCCAGATTTTGCATCCAGCTCCCATTTTTGTAAGTTGCTTACTACAGACAGGAAGCCTATTTGCCTGGACAGCTTTCTTTGGAATGACATTCATTTTCAGGAGGGCTCTGCAGGAGCCCTTGATAAGGGCTGCCAGTGGGATACATCAGTCCTGGCCCTTCCCACAGCATTTTCCAGACACCAGCACCATGGTGGTAATTGATACCAGCAATTTTTCCTTCTCTTTCCAGCAGCAAGAAGATTACATTTGATTGAGCCTCACTACTGATTAATTTCTGTCTCCAGGGTTCTCTGCCAGCATACAAACCCACTAAGCCCCCAGTATTCCTTCAGCCTGTGACTCACAGGAGAACTCAGCATGCAGTGTGTTCTCTGCCCCAAGACTATGATCCCCAGGAAATGATCTGAGTCTCCTTCAGAGGCCTCTGAAAAGAGCCACACACAGGCCACTGTCAAGGTAATGTGCTGTGAGACCTGGATCTCACCTCTGACATGTCTGCTTCATGAAAAGCACCACAAAACCAAAACACAGCCTCCAAGCAAATAGCCAAAATCTAGTTGCCCTACTTTTCATTTTCCTATGGGACACAGAGTTCAAAAGCAGCCCAGCAACACACACAGTGGTACCAACCCAGTACAGCTGAGGTGGTACTGGTGTTAAGAAAAACTTCAGTTTTAAAGATAGGAAATACCAATGCTGGGCCCCACACTTTCTGTGGTGGCAGCTGATGGTTTTAAAGAGATTAAATGCAGCTCCACTCTGAGCTTAGGGCATGACCTGTCTCACCCAAGGCTGCAAACACAACCAGAGTTAGAGCAGAATTGTTGCTATTGACTGCAGTGCTGACAAGTGTTCATCTCCTGAGGCTTTACCCACCAAACACCCATAATTAGGGAGTTAATTCCTTCTTTGCTTTCTCCATCCCTGATACACAGAAGGTGGTCCTGAGCATGAGCTGCTTGGCTTTGCAGTGTCTCAGTGTCATGACTTGGGGCCAGGTTGATGATTTTTAAACATTTGGACTGAGGCTTATGAGCTGCAGATCATGAGGGATCTATGAGAGCAAGAGCAATTTGCTTACAATGACAAACAGGAAAGATCAAGATGTTTTCTGTACATGGTGGAAAGTCTTGACTTGAATTCTTCGGCCTTTTTTCCCTCTAGAATAATCCCAGCCAAAGAGGGAGCCAATATTAAGTACTACACTCAGTGACAAGTGCCTCTGAGGACAAGAGCCATCCACCCACAGAAAAGGATTCTTTTCTTTATCTACAACTCAAGGAAGGAAATACAATTTTATTATTGGGTTGGCTTAAAAAAAAAAACAAACAACTTCTATTGAGGCAGTTAGTTTCATATGCAGGCCAAACCCTCTGGTTTTGTAAATGGTACAGTCCTCAAAGCCAGATTTTCAAAAACAGAGTGCCAGTGTCTCAGCTCAGACTGAGAACCCACAAATTGGCCAGACCATCAGTAGTGCTTTGCACATATTATCTCCTATTGGGACAAAATCTTTTCAAATCTGCCTGTAACTCAATGAAACCACAACACTTACATCTGCAAACAATTCAGCACACAATATTTTCCTCCCTAGTCATGCTTATGCTTAGGGGGGAAAAATGCCACTTTTATATGACTACTTTATCCACATTACTCACATGTACTAATGCCCAATAGCATTCTTTTCTAGAATACTCAGGAGAAAGCAGAAAGGTGTTTTATTTTATTCCTCCTAAAAGAGACTTTCCACAAAGAAGCAGTAAACTCTAACTCAAAAATACCACTATTCTAAGCAGCAGAACAATTCATTTTGAAGTGAAACTCCTCCAAAAGTGATACCACAACTCCCACTCATGCAAACGGTTTTTGTTTACAGAGTGGTTGTTCTTGAAGAGAGGACTCAACAATGGAATTGAAAGGTGATTCAGAACTGTAAGTCTGAGGCTGGAAAGGACATTGGAGTAGGAATCTGCAGCTCACATTGTGTTGGGCACAGACAGTTCTGACTAGAATAACTGACAATTACATTATTCAATAGCCTTTTGATTCTCAGAAATTGGCAGCAAACCTAACATCTCAGCTATTTGGTAAAACTGCTCCTTGTCTCTAGGGTATTGCTGTTTACTTGCCTCAACTCCATTAATTCCATCTAGACCAGGTATTCAGAAAATGTGTGATAGCAGGATTGATCAGTCCAAGCATACCGAACATTCTTTTCCAGAGGATTGCGAAATAGTTCATTTAAAGTAGCTCTTTTGCAACATCCTTTGGCTACACTGTCCCTCCCACCAGCTTCTTACAAGAGTCACAAATTGCATCTATTATTGCCCCACTGCAGTTGCTCTCCCTACTGACAGGAGATAAATTATCACAGTATTCTGGGTTGGAAAGGACCCACGAGGATCATCAAGTCCATTAAATGATTGGCCCATAGAGATGGAACACACAGCCTTGGCATCATTTGCACCAGGCTCACACCAACCAAGCCAAATATTCACATGTATTTTTTCTTTATTTAGAGCAGGAATTTACTTTCTCTTCCCCTAACAGAACAGTTCCCCACCCACTCCAAGAAAAGAATGTAAACTGCCACAGCAAGGCCCCAGTGACATCCAAAGGTAAAACTCTAAGTGTGCTCACTTCTCACTGCTAGAGCATATTTAAAGGTAGGCAAATGGAAATAAAAAGATAATGGTAAGATCAAACCTTAAAAGGGAAACTGGAAAGCTACCTACAGCCTGCAGACAGGAAGGAGGCAGATCCCTGTGTCTCAAATGTTACTGTGGGCAGGTAAAGAGACTGGCTTTGTGCAGCCTGCCTATCCTGTGCTCACTGCAGTCCCCACAGCACTCAGGGGCTGTGGAAAGGGGGAAATGAGGGGCACTGTTCACTTCTGGCCTTACTGCACTTCCCACAGTCAGAGGGGCATCTCTCCATTTCCTGGAAATTGCAGCATTGTGGCAAGAACACAGAAGGAAAAAAAATAACACAAAGCTATATCACAAATCTGAATGCTGTATTCCCAGTAGAATAGGGGTGAACAGCATTTGGCTTTTAGGAAATTATGGGTTACTGTCAGAACACAGCTTTGATTTAAGTTCTAGTTGGTTTGGTTCAGGCTTACGTCCAAACCTTTTAAAAAACTGTTCAGTTAAAACAGTTAAAGGAAGTGCTATAGGGTTTACTGTATTTTTTCCTTTAGCAGTGAAATGTTTTGACTGGAAGCAATTAGGGTCAGGAACCTTTCTTTTTTTTAATTTTATGCATATTCAGACCACAATACCTATCCCGATGGGCCTAAGTGCAGCAATAAATGTTGTGGGCACGGGTTGTTTGCTCTCGCTCCAGGGTCCCTGGACAATTTTACCATTAGGTGGCACCAGAGAATATTTGAAAGTTAGCAGGAAGGCTCATTGGAACTGGGATTGTTTTAAGCAGATATAACCACACAATTAAATATACTCCTTTTTGTTATTCATATGGGCTCTTTCATCACTTACTACAGGTGATACACAGGTCATCAGAATGCAAGTTACAGCTACAGCCATGATTTATTAGCAAGTGGTTTTTAATCACACATGAGAAATATTTGACGTGAAATTGCCATACAGTTGGATTTAACTCAGATGAACAGCTTTGTAGGGTTTTATTTGTCTTATTGAAAAGAAAAATATATTTCTGCCCAGACAATTCCAAATGTGGGCTGTTAAAAAAGACCCTTTTAAGAATCCCAGTGCATATCTGGTACAATTCCAGCGAGGTCTATGAATAATTTACCAGCTAATGAGCCCTTTTCTGTTTATGAAATAATACTCTTAAGAATAATAAGGCAGGACATAAGCAGTAGCCATATGTTTCTTCTCAAGTTCTAGCCAGACAAATGACCTGAAAATTGCTGTTGCAAGAACTTCTAAAGCATATGGCTAAGTACAGGGAATTTGTTAACTTCTTGTGTCAGATCCAAGAGTTTCCAATTATCAACAAAAGATGGCATACCAACCCAATTACTCCTGATATATTCCAGTCAAAGACAGATTCCAAGTAACCAAAGCTGTGTGGGCGTATGTGGTTTGAAATAACAGGAATCACTGAAAATTTAGTGTAAATAAAAAAAGTAGACCCACAGATCACATCCAGACAAATGTGTCCCAGTGTGCTGAATGTACTTTCAACAGGAAGCAGGAATTTTTAGGCATTCTACCAACGCTGACTTCGAGCCACCATAAACTATGAGAGGTACACTTGCTTTCCAGCACTAGAGAAAACTCCAGCAACAGCTTATTTCATTTGTCAGAGAGGAAAAGAAATACATCTTTCTTACATAACAAAACAGAAATACACCAAATAGTTGACAATTTTTTAAAAGTTATTAATTGCAGACTGCTTTTGAAGACAACATCCTGATCCAGCTGGATAAACACCAGGACATTATGGATATTTCTGATACATGTGACCAAGCAACTGAGTCCAGTGCCATGTTCTTACTCACAGGAATCCTCAGCCCCAAACCCCTGGACACAATGTGTTTTCATGCCATGCCTGAACCATAGAATCTCCAGCCATTCCACTTCACAGCAAGATGAAAAAGAAATGACATATTCACAACAATGGACCAGAACTCGTAAAACCTCCAAGGGAAAAACATGAGGAACCCATTTGTACACTAAACAATATTTCATATTCATACTAAAATCTATTACATCACCCTAAGAGCCATATAAACTGCCAGGGATTATTCCCACTGTACTGGGTCAGTGTGTCAATCCAGGTCAACAACAGCATGTTCTTGACTAAGTTAAGAATGTTTCTGGGTTAATTTTTGTTTTAATCACAATCCTGCAAGGAAGGTAAAGGTCCAGAGGTCATTTCATGCTGCGTTTATGTTTGAATTCAGTGTGCTGAAAGTCACTGCTCAGGTCCTTTATTATTCAGCTTCCAGCAACTGTGACTGTTCAAGGTTTATGATGTGGGTGGTAACAAACACACAAAATGCCAATTTATGCATAGACAAGCCAATGGCTGGGATGCTTTTCTTGGTCAGCCACAGCCCTGCAGGCACTTCTCAGACCTAGGTCCTGTCGGGTTGCTCAATCCAGAGCAGATTCATTCACTACACCACAGACCTCTGGCTTGCTCTAGGGGGAGTAAAGCCTGAGTAGAGGCTGCTGGAGGATCCCTGACAGGCCACTGGCTGAGCAAAAAAACCTGAAAGAAGCCATTATACTGGTAAGGGGATAGTAAAAACCCCTACACAGCCTGAGAACCACCTCCTCTTCCTCAGAATTTCCAGCCAGACAAGTTGATTGTGAGATAGTGGTCCATTCCAACAAAAGTATGGAAAAATCTATGGAAAATGATCCCCAAATACTTAGAACAGACTAAACATTAAAATAACTGCATGGGCAAAAGATGTTTAAGGGCCTAGAAATGCAATCTTTTCCTAATGGTTCATGTTTCACTTGCATGAAACTGAAAAAAATCAGCAATTTAACAAATCCTTCCTTTATTATGCTGCTTTTAAGAGTAGTACCTGAGCTATAAGTGTAAAAATAAGCAGTTTTTAGAAAAACACAACCTTGATCTAATTAATGCATCATAAGAAAGAAGTGAAAAATCACATTTTGGACCTGCTTACATTTCTAGAAGTACAGTAGAAAGATACCAAAAAACTAAGAAATTATTCTAAAATTTGCTCTGTCCATGCTATCTGAGTACACATGACTGATGCATTTCTCCCAAACACAAGATTAAAACTAAACTGTTGTTCCTTATCATAGCAAGTAATACCTGGCACTGTTCATGGGCATTTCCAATATTAACCCACCTGCAAACCAAAGAAAACATTTTCTCATAGCTCAGGAATCACAGTGCCAGGGCAGCTCATTTCTACCACCCAGGAATGCTGCCTGTGAAACTGAACCTGCTGTGAGCACATGAAAGCTTTTCAATGATTAGCTACTGTTTTATCAGCTCCACGACAGAAAAAGATAAGTTTCCACCAGAATGGCAATGGCACCTAACTGTTAATGCTGCCTCAAAACCAGAATAAGTATTAGTGGCCAACAGGTTTTCCTAAGTGTTCTTATACAACTTTTTCCTGTTGTGGGAAAAGCATTCTAAAGCCTGTGTCCCCAATTAAAACATTGCCTGCTTTTAAGTAGGCAAAAAACCACCTTCCAAAACACTATTCCCTAGTATATTTTATGTTCCACTTGTCAAGCTTTGTCTCCTTTAGGCTTGAGTATAACAGTCAAATACAAATTTTTATCTCCTTCTCATGCCATATTGTTGGGGATCATGCTTTCCATCTGAAGTGCATTTTTTCATATGGAAGTATCACTTCCTTCCAGCCAGAACTGGGCACATGAATTCAGTCAATTCATTTGGGTCATTTTGTTTGTACACATGAAGCCAGGCTTAAGCACCACATTGAACAACATCTCACACACTGTCCACAACAACCCAGCTATCTTAATGTCAACATATGCACCCACAATCAGCCAGCTTGAGCTACTTCAGGCTGGTTGTGTCCATGGTTTTGGGGTTTTAGCCAAACACTGATGCTGTGGAACCTCAGGATGCCTATCCCAAGGTATCTGAACCCTGCTCTCCCTCACCTCCCAAGGGACAGGACACTGCAGGGGTCTCTCAGCCACTGCACTCTGCAAGGGGCTGCAAGAAGTCTTTTCTCTACATCAGTGCTCAGCATGGCTGCAGTAGTTGTTCATCCACTGGGGGAGGAGGATTGTCTGCTGCACACTATATTTTGATTTTTTCCCATATATAATGATCCATATATAATGATTCATCTTCTTTCACCTCAAGTCCTGTATGCCCTTTGCCACTCCAGCACTGCCCAGTTTGTGACAGAAAATGGGTTCAGGAAAGGTACAGATTAGTTAAGGGAGTTATTTGGAGCACAGCACCTGTACAGAACCCCTTGGGCTGCAATACTCTCAATGGCACCTCATAACTGAGAGCCCTCATCTCCCTGCAAACATCACAGAGCCCCTTCCTAGCTCCAGCAGCTCCTCCTCAGTCACAGTGGCTGCATGGAGGGGCACTGCTCCTGTCAATTTGGATCCCTGCTGCACCTGTCTGGACTGATTTAGCTCAATGGTCTCACAGTGGTTTTGTACTGGAACAAAGGATTTATTTTAAATATCCCAACAGAGTCAGATAAGACACACTCGGCCCATTTCAGCATAAAATGCAAAACATTCTTAGAGCAAAATGTGCAAAACTCCCACAACTATTCCAGTTAATAATTAAAAGGCCTTCCCCTAGGGTTAACCAAGTCAAGTTAGTTATTCATCTCATTTAAAGTGCACATACTGGGACAAAAAGGAAAGCTGTTGGGTTATTTTGCATTTCATCCATGCAGAGCAATGTACTATAACCACATATAGAGGGGCACTCCACTTCCAGAGAAGTCCAGTGCTGCTCCATGCCTTGGCATTTGTGACAGAGTGCTCCAAGCCACATACCCTGAAGCCACCCAAGCCTCCCAGATTGCTGCAGAGGCCATACCTGCATACCTGAACTGCTCTGGGGGCTGCCCCAGCTTCAGCAGCATGGCATCCACACAGAATAAAGGCAAGCTGGACATACAACAGTGCATTTACCAAGTTACCTGCACTTCACACCTCCTGTACAGTCACCTGTATAACTCACACATATGGGGACTTGGGACTGGTGGTCCCAACCAGCTACTTCTCCAAACAATGCTTAGAAAAAACAAATTTACTTTAATCCCAATGTTGTTCCCAGCTTTGCAGAAAGATTAAACCATAGGAGAAGGTAACCCTCTCCCTGTGTAACTGCTACAGTAACTGAGCATCCTTAAGGTGATGGTCTTGTGAATAAAATCCATTCAGGACTGTGCCATCCTGTGCCCACCACCTGCATCCTGCCATCACCTGGCTGCTTTTTTAAAGAAAAAAATGCTCTCAGCCAAGCAGCCCTGCTGTCTGGGCCCACTGAACAGTACAGCAACACTGAAGGCAACACCAACCATTCCAGAAAAACACCATTAAAATAAGTGCTTAACTTTGGGAATAAATACTACATCACTACACAAGATTTTCAGATGATTCTAAAATGTCATAGAATCTTCTGCAATCTCAGTCTTTTCTTTACTCTTTGTAGTCTATTCATGCAGTAAAATAGAGAGCATTCCTACATGATTAGTCTTGCCAATAAATGCATTTTTTTCAAAGAACAGTATAAACATTTGCCCAAAAATAAACAAAGCACAGATTTTTTTTTTTCAGCAACTCTTTAAAAATGAGCATAGTAGCATTTTGAGACTCAGGTGCATATCAGGCAAACTGAAACCCATGCATGGTATTATCAAAAAGCATTCATTGCCCTGGGATCTCTGGATCAAATCTGCATCTGTTTCACATGCAAAGTCATTTACTCCAATGGGTCTGTGTGAAAACATCCAAGAGCAAAAAAAGCGTATTCCTACGTGTCCACTGGAGTTCTTGGATGCTTACAGCCACTAACCTGACAAAACACTGTTACAGACTTCTTTTAGGAATGTTATTCAGTCATTTCAGGGCTTCCTGTCTCTGCCTCTGCGGGCTAGTAAACCTGACTTGAACAGTTTGGTTACATTAACCTAGCTTTCCTTGCCATTACTATGATAGTTTTCTTTCTTGTGAGTACTCTGAGTCATTTCCTTAAATCTTTGCTGGTTTGGCTGCAGTCTCCAGGATAGTCAGAACTGCCAATGCTCCTCTTCTGCTCCTGGTTTTAATTGTGCTGTGTGCAAGAACCCTTTCTCTCAGAATAGATTTATCTGTTTAGCTGAAATAATTACACTGTTACATAAGGCAAATCGTTCAAGTGCAGTTATCATCACTCCTTCAAAGCCATGCAAGGTTCCAGTTGCTGAGGGTCTAAGCCCAGTGTTTTCTGACTATTCTGATAAAACCCCTGCAGATGAGCACTTGTTTCCCAAGCCTTTAGAAACATTGTCATACCACTCCATCCTTTCATACCTTCAGTTAAACAGAATAACTAGAAAGAAGCCTTTCCTCCTAATCATATAAAAATTATTGATGCATTCTAAGTGCTCAAATACTCCTCTGTGTACTCCTAGGCCTTAGACAGAGGAATACACACACAGACTAAGAAAGAACAAGAAAACTCAGCATGAGAAAGTCCCACTCAAGGAGAGAAAAAAAGAGAATCACCCACCTGCAACATCCAGCCAAGGCAGAGACACAACACAAGGCCCAGACTCAGGAAAGCTCAAACCAGGACTGGGAGCTCTAGGCCAGGCTTAAATGGAGCTCCTGCAGCCCTGGGCAGAGGGTGTGGGTGGGCCCAGCCCCGGTGGGGCTGATCAGGGCAATTAAAGCCTGTTAGAGCCCTGCCACTGCAGGAGAGGGGAAGCCCAGCGTTCAGGGATGAGTAATTGTGAGAAATAAAAACAGCCGTGCTCGAAGTGCTAAATATACCCCGGTGCTTTTAGCAGAATAGTGACTCTCCAAGTGCAAGCAATTTTATAGTAATGAAGTCATTCATTAAACTTGTGTGAAAGAAACAAAACAAGAAATCCTCAAATCCCATTTTTGTTCAGTTTCTGATGGATACCTCAAGGCTAACTAATCTCTGAAGGGGAAGAGCATTAATTATTTCAGCCATTTTATACAATATGAAAGCCTTGAGTGACTGAAGGAACCTCTGCAGTGTAAAGCAATTTTTTTCTTAGTTGAGGGACGACTGTAATAATTGAACAAATCTTACCTGCTGAGACAAACAGAAAAATAGATTTTTTGAAATGCATCATGGCTAAATACAGCATTTTAGCTGTGCAGGGTGCTAAGAATGTACACTACATCATACACTGGTAATAGCAAACAAAAATTACTAGAATTTTCCTAATAGGGAAGGTTGATCAATTTGGAACCTGAATCCAGAAAACACTTTTACCTAGCTGTAATTTTATTTCCATTAGTTTAGAAAGACAGAGAAAAATTTAGTGTAGTGTAAATGAAAGTATTAACTCCCCTCCATTATAAACTGTATCAGGAGTTAGTTCAGATACCCTCTCCTTCAATAACACCACTTTTGCCTATTCGACACTTTATGTGAGTGGAATAGAAAAGACGTGAAACACCTAAAAATCACCTGTGAAGATTACAGTGTAAAGAGGCAAGTTTCAAAACAGGAATTTTTTCGTAATCCAAGAGAGCTTTTTTTCAATGGCTTCTAAAGAAGAGAGAGAACCTTTCTTGTTCTTAATTAAGGAAGGAACATGGTTATCAAGTTCAGGATTCAGGTTAGAAACTAACTTTTCCTTATTTATAGATTTGTAATGCAGTTCCTTTGACAGCAGTGTAGGATGTTACCTGTCACAACAAGGAGATTGCCAGTGCAGGGTCATTGCTCTCATTCTTTTTGGTTCGTTAGAGTGCCATATTCAATTTTAATTCATGCTCTTATTCATTAATTACTGTCCTTAAAAATTACCTTTTTCTAATTGGTAATATATAGATCTCTCTATATGGTGTTTTGTAATTAGATTTAGAATGTGAGCTATGACTTTGCTTCTGAGAGCCAAAACAGACAGGTTTCTCTCTTGCCAGAAAACGCCCGTGCCATTTCCAAGAGTGAAAATTCCTGCACTTCTGAGCTTTGTACATTTGTTTCTCATTCTCCTAGCATTTCAGAAAAGACGAGGTTCACATAATCCATCTGTTGAAAAATCGTCCAGAGATTAAGATGTTTAAAACTGGCTGGCTCTAATAAATAACAGTGTATATATGAGGTTGTACAGCACATTGAATGTTACCAAATGTTAACACCTCGTGTGTGATCAGCCAGACTTTCAAGCCAAGATCCAATGGTTCTCTGTCAGGTTCACCAAGGCTGTATTTATTTCCCTGCTCATTCTCACCACCATTAATGGCTCTCTTTAAAATCCTTTGGTGATGGGTGAGTACCAGAAAAATGAAAAGAGGTCAAATATAGTGACTGTCTGTAAAAAAGGCAGGAAGGGAACCAATAAATTCTAGAGTAGTCAGTTTAACTTCTTCTCCCAGAAATATTCTGGAGTAAAATAAGTAATTGGTACAGGTAATTGGAATAGGGAACCTAATAACAAGAGTTATACACAGCAAGTATAGCTATGACAAGAATAAATCCCACTAGACTAATGTGCTACTGTGACAAACCAGGAATGTCTGCAGGCAGGGGAGCAGCAGCAGAGGCTGCAACTTGGGCCTTCAGCAGAGTTTAAATCCTATTTCCTATAACATTCCCATAAAATACAGCAAAAGTTGTTAATTACATAAAATGTGTAACAGGCATTCCCACACGGGACTGTTGTGAGCGTTAGGATGGAAGGATGTATCAAAATAGAGAGAAATTCTATCCTGGGCCCATATCTGTTCTGTGTTTCATTGATGATCCAATGAGAAAACTGAAAATATGCTTCTGAGAGGTGTAAAAACTGCAACTGCAGAAGTACAGCATTAGAGCAAATAGATGTCAAAAAACCAGAAACACAGTCTTTAAGAAAAAAGAGGATTAAATTCATTTGGGACAAAACCAGGAGACCATGCTGAGCAACAGTACTCAACACCAAAATACACCAAAGAACAATTAGCTGGACAATGGCATTTTCAGAAAAGGTCCTGGGGCTTACAGTTCATCAACACAAGTCAGTAGTGGGATGCAGACAGGGTAAGCACTGCATAAAAATGAGTAATCAGGAGTACAGGTTGTGAGGGAGCTGGTAAGGTGATGCAGTTGTGTCCAGCACTGCTCAGGCCTCCAGTTTTGTGCTTGTATTTCAAGAAGGATGTAGCTTACTATGGAAAGGGTTTGTTGCAGACCAACAAGAAATATGACCTCTGAGCATGAGGTGAAAGACTGAAGAGTATCTAGCTTAATGAAGGTAACACTTAAAGATTATTCAGTGCTTGATAAAAGTATTCATTAGCATCAAAGTCTGATAGAAAGAAGAAATAATTCATTCAATGTGTGCATGGTGGACAGGACAAAAACTAATAGCTTTAAGTTGCAGCAAGAATAATTCAAGTTACTTATTAAAGGGAGAAAATATTTCTTGATGGTAAGTGAAGCACAGGAATTTCCTGGATAGGTCATGAAGACCTCATCATTAGAAACTGTAAAGGAGTGAATAAACAAATGTCTATCAGGAATGAACTCAGCACAGACAGGAGATGAACAAGATAACCTTTTTCTGATCTGTATCGCTAAAAAGATGGTTCAGAATCTCTCCACCCTTTCAGTTAGAAAACTAATTTATCTGGGGAATTTCTAGGGGTGGAAAAGTTTTTGTAACAACTGTGGAAGATGTTTTCTTTATTTGCTAGTGGGTGCGCTTTAGAACACAGTCAGCCATATTATATTATTCTGAGAAATTTAAGTTAGTGGGACTCATTTGTGGAATATGGTATAACATCATGAAAGGCAAAATATTATAGGCTCCTACTTCTGTAAAATAGTGAATGCAATAAAGCCTTTCAAAACACTACCAGCATTAATTTTCACTAGCAGTAAACCTCCCCCAAAGAACAAACCCTCAATTTAGCACATAGAAAAGCATTTCTAGATACTACAGGTGATGAAAGGTGTGCCACCTTCTCCTTCCCCACCCTCTCTCTGCAGCTTTCCAATCCGCCCTTTTTGCACCCAGCTCAGGGAACTACAGCAAAGAGCACTTCACTTCATTGTGGTGCTGTGAAGTGGAGAAATTTGAGATCAAGAACAATAAATAAATGCAGGCTCTGCAACACAGACTGAGCTGTATTAATGGTGAGCTACACTGTCTTACTCTTCTGTTTATATTTAACTTTTCCCTCCTGGGCCCGTGGAGTGCATGCTGGGCATGAGCTCCATGCCCTGGGAGCAGCCCCAGAGCAGAGATGAGCACTTTCTTTGCTCCTTTTTCAAAATTTATTTCTTATCTTTATAAGAAGATTAAAATAGTAAAAATACATGAATGATAGAGCACAGTGAGTGCTCTCTGCATGGTGACTCCACTTCCCATCCCCTGGGCCTCGGGCACTCCCTGCCCAGGAGAGATCCTGCCCCATTCCTGGCCTGGGGACTTGGTGCATCCCAAACATGTGGCAGTCCCAAACGTGTGGCACTAAATTCAGTGGATCACCCAGCTCATGAAGGCCCTTTAAATTCCAGGATCTATCTCACCCCAATGAAAGTGGGTGCACACAGAGGCTGAGTGTGACAATGACACATTCTCCTGTTCAGTTTTGCTTTTTCTGAGATTTGTAGGTATTTTGTGTGTGTGTGAGGTGAGGTGAAGGAAACAGACCAGGATGAAAAAAGAAGGCAGAGAATGTAGCAAAATAGACATGGTATACCAGAATGAGAAAGATCCTGTTATTCTTTTCTTTGATCAAGCTATTGGCCCCAGAAAAAATGGCCAATGTAAATTTCATATGCCAAAGTCAACTTCAGCTGCTGTTCTTGCTAGCCATTTGATTCTGTATCTGCCAACTTCCACCCATTTCCCCAATTTTATCCACATGTAATGTTATGTGGCCATTAAAAATCTGTTCTTCTACTTAGTTCAAGTTTTCTGTGTAAAAGGCATTTTATTCTTCCCCTGCAATATACTAGGAAAATAAAATGTCATTTAGTCAATTGAAGTGGTAGAGTATTGAATTTAACCACCAATAATAATGCCTAATCACTGTAAACTTTTAAAAGCCTTTATATGGATTTAAATAGGAAATCAAAGAGTTTACTTCTTATTTTTAATCTAAAAGCACATTAAGAAAGGGTTCTTTTCAGTGAATAAAAACTAAACTGGGGACAAAATTATTTTTAAGAGGTCTTTGATTGATTATATTATTTTTATGGCTGCTGAACAAAAGATTACCTCTGGGTTCAACTAACTGATGAGAAAGAAGGTTTCTGTGGCTGTATTGAAGGAACTGATAAAATAGAAGGAAAAGAACCTGGACTTCCTACTGAGAACCTCTGAGTGTAAATCTCACTAATTTATGAGTGGAAAATACCCAAATAATTGTTTTGCTTGGAGGAGCTAAGCACCTGTAGCTGTTGTGGATTGCAATAGGTGCTGTCAACACTCATAACTTGTGAATATTTGGATTGTGCAACTCACGGGTCCTGGCATCTAGAAGACACACACCTCCAGCTGGCGTTGGTCTGGGCTAGACAACACACTTTGCTGAAGTTCAGGTTGTTTTGATAAGGACATTGCTCATTTCCCAAATACCTAAACAAGAAAAATAAAAAGGTGCTTGATGACTGTCAACTTCTCAGCTGGAAAGGAAAAAACTTTCAGTTTTTCCTGACACTGCCCCACATACCTACAGTGAGATCACACTACAAGAAAATGTTAAGAGAAAGGGAGATCGCACTGTTTTCAAGACTTACATCCATATTCTTTCCTAGTGTTTTTGACTTTAGCCACTTCATTTCCTGGGGCCATGGGAAGCATCAGAGGACCTTGTGAGCAGTGTGTTGCCTGCAAGCTGCTGGCTGCCACCCCAGAGGCTGAGAATGTTCCATCCATGCCCATAATGCACAACTGGAATCCCAGGGGTGCTGTAGAATTCACACTGTCACGGAGCTAAGTTGGAAATACGTGAAGATGCAGTAAGCCCAAAGTGGAACTGTAAAAATGAGTGCATGTTGAGGCTGGGCAGTGCAGGTCTCACCTACCTGGAGTACCAGCAAATCCCACAAAGGTTAGCACAGTCCTTCAAGCTCATATCAACAAGTGAGTTCACTGTCACGTCAGCTGTAATTTCTGTATTGGCACCCAGAGTGCATCTTGTAGCCTGCTTTGGCCACCATAAATGCATGGATGCTCCAGCTCTGGAGGAGACAGGCATCTGCAGTACTGCAGTGTAGGGTACCTTGTGGGATTCCAGACCAGTGCTGCTGGAACATCTTCTGTCTAGCAGACTGGGAAGCAGCAGGAAACTGTGATTAATTGAAACAAAAAGCTTTTGTTGGAGTGTGTGGTACGTAACTTTTTGTCAGAAAGTATTTCTCTGGTTCAGTAGAAATAAGCCAGGCCCAAAGGAGCTGTGTGTCCGTGCTTCACTCTTTGTGCAGGGGATTTGGACAGTCACACTCGGGCAGTGCTTGGTCTCCCGGGCAGTGTCGGGCTGCGGGAGCAGCAAAACGCCACCGCTGCCCTCTGGCCAGCGGGGACACTGGTGCTGATGTTCCCTCTACACCGCTGCGTGCCTCTGGCGTCAGACTGTGCAATGTGGTATGAATCGTGCCGGGGTACATCCAACCGGGACTCTGGGTGTGGATAAAGCCCTGCCGGAAGGCGAGGGACGTGTAACCCAGTCTCTAGCGGTGCAGCACAAGGCTCCTCTCCGCCACGAGGCTCCGTGCAGCAGTCCCGGGAGCGGGGAGCCGGGCCCTCACCGGGACTCTGGGTGTGGATAAAGCCCTGCCGGAAGGCGAGGGACGTGTAACCCAGTCTCTAGCGGTGCAGCACAAGGCTCCTCTCCGCCACGAGGCTCCGTGCAGCAGTCCCGGGAGCGGGGAGCCGGGCCCTCCCCGGCGGGGGATGCGCAGCCACGGCCCC